>JAMKQA010006158.1:0-17557 GCA_024699735.1 Posidonia australis | reverse complement strand
AATGGTCTTGTGTGGACCTAATGGGCTTTGTTTAGGTCTAAGTGGGCCTGTTTGGGTCTAAGTGGGCCTAGGGTTCTATGGAGTTAGGGTTTAGGAGTGGTGGTTGCAACCAGAGCGTCTTCCGGAGGAGTCTGCCGTCGAGTGACTACAAAATCGGGGTGTCTACAATGATGAACATCTTTTAAAAGTAAGATACATCCAACATTTGTTTGTAGGCAAACATCACCAATTCCCTAAATATTTGAATAGCTATAGTTTCCCATTTCCATTGCCCCAAAGTTACCCATTCAGTAAGAAGTGAATAGGTCTTTGTTTAAAGTAGCATGATGCATAGCTCCTTTATTCACCATCCACTCGGTATGTTAGCGATCTCCAATATGCAAACATTGTTTTTTTTAGATGTAAGTCCAACCATCTTGTCATCTAACATTATAGTTATTGTGCTCTTATCATCTTTTTTTTCTAATTTTTGCCTTCCTTTTGCTCTCTTAGCCAAATGTTGTAGTTCTTTTTCATGTGTCATTCTTTATCACAATGGAAACATACTCTTCCTTTAAATTTTGATCTACCTTTGAATTTGTTATGTCCTCTAGATTGTGATTTGTTTTGACTCCTCCCTCTATTCTCTATGACAAGAGCTTGTCGATCATTTGTGCCTACTGATTTTCTCCTTGTTTCTTCATTGAATAAGTTACCAGTAACAATATGAACGGAAGTTTACCATCCGAAGTTGGATTACTTACTGATACATCCAAAGTCTCCCAATTGTCTCATGGAGATTCCAAAAGCAACATAGCCTGAAATTTATCGTCTAGATTCATTTTCATTGCTGCTAACTAGTTCAAATACTTTTGAAATTATTTAAATGCCTTACAATATTGTTGCCTTTTTTAAATTTCAAATTCACTAATTTTCTGATTAAAAAGACCTTATTTCTTACAATCTTGTGCTCATACACAGATTCTAACTTTTTCTACAAAGATTGTGCATTCTTTACTTTTAACACATAACGAAACATACTTTCATATAACCACTTTCTAATTGTATCAACAGTTTTCCTATTATGTTATTCTAGTCCTTGTCTGACATGTTTGCTGGTTTTACTTTATCATCCTCTATTATATTATACAAATCCTTATAGTAAAGGATGTCTTCCATCTTGAACTTCCAAATTTGCTAATTATTTTCTGTCAACTTTATCATTGGATTGACTGAAGCTGTCATCTCAATTCACTCAAAACACACGCTGTAGTAACCAAGTAAGGCACTGATACCACTTATTGGGATTTAACCAATAATACTATAGCTGCAAAAAATTATCGAATGTGAAACAAAATAGAATAGCAACACTGAAATCAACCAGAAAGATTATATAGAAGTGATATAAAGTAATTAAATAGCAAACCATATCAAGCAAACCGCAAAATCACCAAATTTACGTGAAAACCTAAGAAGGAAAAAACCACACGGCATGTCGACAACGAATTCACTATTTAAACTCAAATATCAATAACGTCTTCTTAAATTCTCTTCACAATTTGAAGAATAAACAAGAAATATACAAGATTATCCCATCTAGTATGAAAAATCTTAGATTTGATTAACAATTCCTTCTCCCAAGTATGCACACTTAAAAAAGCAAATATCAAACTCATGATCTGAAATAGTGATAGAATACAAGAATAGACTCCTCCTTTGTCTTGTTATCTCTCTATCTTTCTTGTCTCTCTTCCTGTCTGTCACGTGAGTTTGTGTAAACAGGGCATTAATAATCTCCTTTCCCATTCACATCCTGAATTTGTTTTAAAACCAATTCAAACATTGTACACGTGAGTGGCACATGCCAACCCATCGGCTAGACCCAATCATGAGTAGGCCCAACAAATGGATGTGGAGAATAGATCATTAGATCCAGTATATTTCCTTGCATTTGGAGAGAATGATTGACAAAGGCTCATAAAATACTATCAACCAGTTCTTTTTGTTTAATTACAAGCTCGTTACAAGACTTGTACTATCTTCCCTACTGTTCTTAAAAAAACAAGACTTGTATTATCATCAAGGGTGTCGACTACATAAACTCGAAGCCCTAGTCTCAAAAACAAAACAGTTGAGAAGTACAAAAGGTCACAAATGCAATTGTAAACATTGGAAGACTGGTTTATTTTATTTTTTTGTCAACGGTATGTGATATTATTATTATATAAAAGTGCTAATATCAGTCTTCTAAAGTATTGTTCCTCAAAATATTACAAAAAAGAATGAACTCGTCACACAACAGGTGACCAACAAAATTATTACAGTATTGTTTTAACATCAAAAAGAGATCTAGCCACAAGAAGTTGCAAAAGTCAGCGTAGTACTTCAATCAACCAGAAGTTAATCACAAGACGGGAGAGTTGGAGTACCAGTGTCACACTCCATGTCGCTCAAAATATTAGTAGGTGGGATGCTACTCTGAGTCAAGCCAGTGCTCTGTTGAAAAGAAGAGATGGCTCTAATATTTTTATCTTTTTCAAAACCTGTAGCTAGAGAAATTACCTAACAATGAAACAAATCAGAAATATCACTGATAATCATGTATTGGGTTTTAAATAAATCCTTAAATATTCTATTATTTCTCTCCTACCACACAAATCAGAGAACAGTTTGAACAAAAACATGGGCCTAACAATAAAAAAGTCTTCAACAGAAGTAAAACCGGGATAAATATTTCCAACAGTAGAGAAATTCCAAATAAATTACACGGAAGGAGACTGCAGAAATATATGACTCACACATTCAATACAATTGCAGGGAAGACTGGCTTATTAAATGGCTCACTCAAAACCATACCACAACTACGCGGCATGTGAATCCAACGGTAATCAACGGAGCGCATTTAACAACCTGAGAATACCATACCATATACGTTGATTATTTATTCCCCACCACTCCACCGGCCAATCCTCACAAACTACAAATCCAGGAGATAAGAGTCTCCAAATCCGGCCATTCCATTCCTCAGAAAATCAAACTCGACCCGGATCAACACAACAATGTCAGGACAAGGTGGAATAAGAACCATGCTCCTGCTCTCATTCTTCATCGCCTCTGTTCTCTCACATGTAGTGCTAGCAAACTTCACCACCACCACCGCCGCCGCCGCCGCTACCACCACCACCGCCTCCTCTCCACCACAAACCAAGCACGTCGCTGAAAACCACTCTCACTCTCGCAGACACCTCCGGGCTGCTGAGGACCACTGCGAGGGCACCTTGTACCCCTCCCTCTGCTTCTGCACCGTCGTCGCCATCCCCAACCTCGTATCGAAAACCGTCCCGGAGGTCATCTCCGCCCTCATCAGCCGCACCATCGAAGAAGTCGAGCAGTCCGCTTCCAAGTGCACCAAGAAACTCCCCAACCTCGACCCGCGGCAGCAGATCGCAGTCACCGACTGCCTCGAGCTCTTCGACAGCACTCTCGACGAGCTCCGCACAGCCAGCGTGGACCTCTCGTGCGCCAATACCGGCGCTTACTTCCATGACATCCAGACTGCGCTCAGCGCTGGCATCACCAACCAGTACACGTGCCTCGACGGGTTCGCCTACGCGTCCAACAGCTCTGTCCGGGACTCCATCCAAGATGGTCTCTACCGCATCTCCCACATGGTCAGCAACTCTCTCGCCATGACGAAGAGGCTTCCACAAAGTTTGAAGCGCAAGAAGGAAGCGCTCGATAGGTATGGGAGAGTGGGTGCTGGCGGCTTCCCGTCGTGGCTGACCAAGAAAGATAGGAGACTGCTGCAGGTGCCGGTGGACTCCATCACCTTTGATCTCGTGGTGGCGAAGGATGGGACGGGGAACTTTACGACGATAGGCGAGGCCGTGGCTCTGGCGCCCAACAAGAGCGATACGAGGTTCGTGATCTACATAAAGGCCGGCGGATATTTTGAGAATGTGGAGGTGGTGAGCAAAAAGCGGAATCTAATGTTCGTCGGAGATGGGATGTGGAAGACGATCGTGAAGGCAGGCAGGAACGTAGTGGACGGATGGACGACCTTCAGATCTGCGACTGTCGGTAAGTACTCTTCCATTACCCGACCGGTAGTTTTCATTGCTGGGTTTTTTTTTTTTTTTTTTGGGATATCAAGTGGTGTCATCACTGTTATTTGGACTTTTTTCTAGTATAAACACTGTGCATCTTGGCTAAAAGTTTAAGTAGTTTGAATTTAGTTAATTAATGGTTCTGCAGTCTGCAAGTACTGTCATGGCCGGGGGTTCACATTTGGATCTGTGCATAAAATTTGACCGAATCTTGTATTCACAGAAAATTGAAAGGAATTGTAATACAGGAAATGGACTCTGTGGGGAATTTTCCCTGTAGGTATTTTTTTTATTTTAAATTTTTAAAAATAAAATTTATTTATATAATTAATTAATTTATAAGATATCTGTTAAATTTTTATCCTAATATAAGTTATTTTCGCTATTAACAAAATATGTTGAATTTTAAGACCTTCAGATTAAGGATTAATAGTTATTTAATTTAAATGAAAATTTTATTATGTATTTATAGATATCTAATAAATAGATATATATTGTTATTTTTTTTCCTTATGTATTTATTTTTTTTAAAAAGTACCTACAACATGTAGGCACCTACGTCAAATTTGCCTTCATTGTAATAATATTCTAAATATTAGAATTATTTATATTCTTAAATAAATATTTTCACTTATTTTTTTTATAATAATATTTATAAAAAATATTATAAGTATTAAATAAATAAAATAAAATTATAATACACCATTATTTGATAATAAATAAATAAAACATAGTATTATCATACATAATTACTAAAAATATTATAAGTATTAAATAAATAAAATGATATTATAAAATACTATTATTCTAATAATAGAGATTATAAAAATAAGTATATATTATTAAATGAATAAAATATAATATTAGCAAACACCATTACTTGACTATAAAGTTTACTAAATAAGTATATATATTAAATAAATAAAATACATGTCATAATAAATGATTGCATGATAGTAGAGATTAATAATTTATTATATATTATTAAATAAAATAAAATAAAATAAATGATATAATAAATGATTACGTGATAATAAAGATCACTAAATTTATATATATTATTAAATAAATAAAATAAAATATTATCATACATTGTTATTCAACATTAATATTTGCTGAAGTAATTATATAATTATTAAATATAAAATAAATATTACAATATAGCATATTTGATAAGAATATTTATTAAAAATCTTTATGTATCTTAAATAAAATAAAATATTATCATACATCAATATTTGATAATAAAGTTTATTATGTATTCTTAAAAAGTTAATAAAGTATTATCATACATTATTATTTGTTAATAAAGTTTAATATACTTTTTTAAATAAATATAGATTAAAATATTGTTATACATAATTATTAGACAATAAATTTACTAAAATCATTATGTATTAAATAAAATATGGATTACGTGGAAATTATTATTTTATAAAAATGAACTCAATGAAAGTAAGCATGTAAATACCTTGTTTAGAGAATAAGGATGAATTCCATTGAAATCTTAACAAATAGGTAGGAAAATAAATTCCATATGTTTATACGTAATTGGGAAAGTAGTAGAATTAAGTTTCCTATGAAATTATTTCATTTATTGTGCACAAATACATTGACTTGGATGGTCAATAGGAAATTGAATTTCCTTGACATCAATTCTAGTGCTTTCAATATATAAATCCCTCCTTCATCTGGCATCAAATGCATATCAAATTATGGATTGAATTAATTGTTGCATATGATGAGATGTTGACTATATAATTTATCAACATCTGTTTATTCTCACATGAAAGTATAAATACACATGATTGGTGGAAACTATGGTATCATTTAGCATCATATTTTCTTTACTAGGTATCATGAGAGTTATTCATGTAAGAATTCATTGTATATAAATCTTTTCCCATAATTTATATATTATTATATAGGGAGAGTTCTAGTTGCTTTATGGCTTGGTACAAACCATTCTTGGTCTCCTTTCTCTGTTGATGATCGAAAAGAAATGAATAATATCGTCCTTATAATGCACTCAATCAGCCTTGTATAAAACCATACACCAGTACAATCGAATTAGAACTTTATCCAACTACCTAAAAGGCAACAATAATCCTCAATATGTTCCCATTAATTAGCACAATAGGTATCAATAATCCTCCTAACGCTCTCAGTAAATTATTAATGATCGAAGCATTCTTGACTTCCTCTAACATAATTACGTGTGTTTGATCGATTTCCATGGCAGCTGTTGTCGGCAAAAGATTCCTTGCAAGGGACATGACCTTCGAGAACTCGGCCGGACCCAGCAAGCACCAGGCGGTGGCGCTCCGCAGCAGCGCAGACTTGTCGGCCTTCTACAGGTGCAGCTTCGCCGGCTACCAAGACACCTTATACGTCCACTCCCTCCGCCAGTTCTACCGCGAATGCGACGTGTACGGCACCGTCGACTTCATCTTCGGGAACGCCGCGGTCGTGCTACAGCGCTGCAACCTCTACGCCCGCAAGCCGGACCCCAAGCAGAAGAACATCTTCACCGCCCAAGGCAGAGACGACCCGAATCAGAACACCGGCATATCGATCCAGAACTGCAAGGTCGCCGCCGCGGCGGACCTCATCCCGGTGCAGTCCTCGTTCAAGACGTACCTCGGGCGGCCGTGGAAGCAGTACTCGAGGACGGTGTACATTAATTCGTACCTTGGCGACCTGATAGAGCCGGCCGGGTGGCTGGAGTGGTCCGGGGACTTTGCCCTGAGCACCTTGTATTATGGGGAGTACATGAATAGCGGACCCGGGGCGAACACGACGAGAAGGGTGACTTGGCCGGGGTACAGGGTGATTACCAACTTTACCGTGGCTGCGCAGTTCACTCCCGGGACGTTCATACAGGGCGACCAGTGGCTGCCAGGGACGGCCTTCCGTTACGTCTCTGGCCTGATTTAGATGCATACATATATGAAATTACTTTACTAGGCAGTGTTGATCTTCAGAAATTGATTAACATTTGTTTTCAATAAATTAATGTGTTGATTTTATATGCAAGTGTTTGAAAACCTTATTTATGACATATATATTATATGAAATTATGATATTTTGCCCAAAAAATTGATGTATCAGTTTGCACTCTAAGCTCATTTAGGGTAAAATAAGGTCAAAATATCAATTTAAGCTTGATTCAACTTGAAAAAAAAAAATCAAACTCTAGAGATCTATATCATTTAAAATAGCCACATATAAATTTTCATGTCATTTGGAGACTTCTAGTTAATTAATCTACTTATTTATAAATTTGATGGATGATCGTTTAAAGTTAATTATAACACCAGAAAATAAAATTTTGTAACACTTGAATGGCTATTTCCGTAGCACTGAAATTTTAAAAATAGTATCTTTTACATTGAAAATAGACTGAACTTATTTCAGCAAAATAAGCTCTGAATGCAACTGATCCCCAACGTGAACCAAAAAAGTGCTCTTTTTCCATTAAAAAAGAAGAAGAAGAGCGCAATAGGTTTGCCAGCTCCTCCTCCCATTCTTCCCAATCTCACAATTCGTAGCTCATCCTACTCCCCCCACCAAAAAACTGTCAGAAAATTTTAAGCTTTCTCTAATTTTTTTTTTCCCTCCCATCCCACGTCAAAGAACAACAAAGAGGAAAACCTAATAAATGAAATTTAAAAAAAAAAAAAATTTGACTGGTGAAGAAGTTCGTCATGGATAAACGTCGATGTTGAGCAAAGTAATTTGGAGAGTGGAGCCGGAATATCCCTAACAGTCTGTTTTTGTCTCTCATGTTCATCAATTGTATCTCCTCAAGGTGGGTTTGATATCGACTCGAACAACAAGAATCGCATATCACGATCAACGTAGAATTATTAATATACATAAGATACAAGCAACGGTCTTTGCATACTTGCTGTGTATCACATTAACTTTTGTTGAAAACGGAGTCAACTCTGTTCATTAATTAGCTTCCAAGTACCAATACATTTTGGATCAAGTCTTTTTTCTTGACTTCTTTGACAATTTCACAAGACGAACGCTTCATACAGAACCAAACATGCACTTGACACAACCTTTGGATGTTGTAGACACGAAGTTAGTGGAGATTTTGAGGTCAAAAGGCTAAAATGGCAAAAGTCAATGATCAGTTTCTAACAAAAGTTAAAATGCAATTATAAATTTTGAGGACAAAGGTAAAATGATCGTTTTACCACGATTAGATCTCTTATTAAGACTTTGTTTGGAATCTGGTAAGTCAAGAAATTAGATTCTAAGTTATTTCTAGAAGTTAGTTTTTGAAACTTTTTGTAAAAGTTAAATTTTAAGTTACTCCTAAAATCTTATTTAACAAATAAAAATCCTATTGATAAAAGTTAAATTCTACAAATAGTTCAATTACAAATTTATCTCTTATTAAACCCTAAGATCCTAATACAACTCTCACCCTCCTCTTCCTTTCTTGGACCAAACGAAGTTGGGAATCAAAAAAAAAAAAAACTCCTTCACCGTAACTTAAACCACTACTACGGACCAAAAACTCCAAAGAAATTCTCAAAATGAGGGAAGAAGAAGTAGAATCAAATTTGTCCTCTCTCTCCTTTCCCCAAATTCCCACTACCACCACCACGATGTCGTCGTTGCCCTTCCTCTCCAACAAGTATAAGGATGGAACAAGTATAACGATGGCCTAATAGTGGTGGGGATCTCCATCTGCATCGTCATCCTCTACGAGGCCATCTCGTGGCTCCTAATCTTCTACACCCTACAAATCCCTTTGCTCCACAATCAGCAAGGCCTCCAAGAAGCTCAAGTCCATGAAGTCCACGACCCCCTCCACTGACCTCTCCTCCCTCAGAAAGTCCTCCAAGACCAAGATATCAACCATGTCAAGACTAGACTCAATGAGTCCACCCTTGACCTCTCCCTCTCCAAGTTCAAGAGCGGGGCCATTGTCGTTGTCGTGCTCTTTGTTGTCTTTGGCCTCCTCAACTCGCTCTTCGAGAGGTAACCCGTAGCCAAGCTGTCGTTTGCACCAGTGTCATTCATGAGGAAGATGAGCCACCAAGGCTTGCCTAGGGAACACCTCATAGACTATTCCCCTTGCAGTGGTGAACCTCTCACAGTCATCGTCGATGGTGAGAGAGACGAGAGATGAGAGAGAGAAAGTGGTGAGATTGATGGGAGAGACGAGAGATGAGAAAAATTGATGGCAACAACGTAAATAGCAAAGTTATCATGGCGTTATGGTGCCATGGTGGTGTGTCATGGCGCCTTGGGCACCTAGGCAGTGCTTAGGCAACTCCTAAGTAATATGGTAGTATCTTATAAATTAAGTAATTAACATTTCAATAATAATAAAATACATTAATAAATTGACATGTCACTCTCTAAAATTAACAAATAAGTGAATAACAATAACATTCATAGTAGTAAAATAAAAAATTAACAACAACAATAAGTCAAATAGTCAATGTTTGAATCATAATGGCAAAAAACGAAAGTACAAAATAATTAACAATCATAATTATTCTTTATCATCGTCAAATTCTTTAAATTGTCTTCCAAACTCAACATTTTCATCATTCATTTCTTCTTCATACAATCCTTCCTCTTCATCTTCCTCTTGAAACTCCACTTCATCACCAAATTCCAGAGGTTCTTTTCCTTTCCTTGAATATGTTATCATACTTGTTCCACATCCATGTGTATGAGATCTGCCACGTCCACGACCACTCCTATAAGAACGTCCACAACCACGAGTTGTTGGAGTTTAAGTGGGTTGGGATTGAGTAATCATTCTCCTAGCACGGCCAGCACGAAACTCTGAAACTCCTATTGCTACATCAACTTGTGCCCATATGAGTCCTTCTCCGTAGACAAACTCATTTGCAGCTCCTACAATGCCTATCATCCATTCACTGCTATAATTTAGTTCATCCCCACACATAGGATCAAAATCTTCATTACTATTGTTTAAACTTCTTGTTTGAAATCTTTTGTAAAGACACTTGTTGTAGTTTATGAAAACAAGCTTGTTCAATTGATCTTGTTCCATGTGATTCCTCTTTTTCGTGTGGATCTACTAACATAAGAGAGAAAAACATAATTGAATCAAAATTTCAAATATGAAATATGTTCAAATTTAAAAAATAATTGTCCTTCTTACAAATTCAAATGTACTCCAATTCCTTTCACAATTAGAGGTTATACAACAAAGGCCTAGGATGCGGATGACAGTCTTCTTAAGCGAAGGAGTGAGTACTCCATAAGAGTCCCACCAATTCACTACATGAGCAAAGTATATAAGAAAGTAAGAAACATGTTGTTAAATACTCAAACTCAAATATACAAGTACGCAACAAAGTAAGAAATAAGAAAGTAAGATTTAAGAAACACTTACTTAGTTGTTGCAAGGAAATTATATCTTTTGCCATTTCACTACCAAATCTTTCTCTTCTTTGCTTGTAGGAATCAACTCCTAATATGATTTCATTTCGTTCATCCTGATTCCTGACCATCCGTTCTATGCAATCTTGAAATACAGCTTCATAGAAATCAACAAGTGGAGAATTATTTTCCTCTCTTTCTTTGTAATAGACCATGGGATTTAGAAATGCTCCTGTACCAAGTAGAGAACGATCATCAAAGTGCAAAGCCCAATGCTTCTCAATAATATCCAAGATAGGCTTGTATTCCTTGTCGTTATTGCCAAAATTATCTTTAATTACTACTTTAGCATAACTAAATGCATGTACAAGATAACCCATGACCGGTTTCTCATCACAATCAACTAATCTCAAAAAAACTACAAGGGGTTGAGAAGCTCTTAGGCAATCTTCCAAGATATTCCAAAAAATTGTAGAAAGTACTGCATTCATAACTTGTATGCCTTGAGTAGTTTTTATCCAACTAGACTCATTCTACATATCAGATACAAAAAGTTGTTTAAGAATATTTTTCATGTCATACATACTTTGAAGTGTGAGAAACGATGTAGCAAATCTTGTAACACCACATCTTACAAGTTTTTTTTCCATTAGACTTTGTAATAAATGCATCATGAAGACAAGTGTGAAGATAGATAAAGGATGTGATCCTTCTTCCCATGGCTATTATTTTCCTAAATTTTGGTAATTTCCCAATATCTTCAAGCATGACATCAATGCAATGTGTTGCATAAGGAGTCCAAAATACTTTATTATTCTTCTCCATTAGCTTTTTCCCTGCAAGAACAAAATTTACGGCATTATTTGTACATACTTGCACCACATGCTCTTCAAATAATCTGCAGTCTTCTCGTGTCCCGAAGCATCAACGGAATATAAGTAAAAATTACCCTCAGGACAATTCACCAAGAAGTTAATCAAACTCCTTTGTCGTCGGTCAGTCCATCCACCAAACATGAAAATTACACCATATTTTTTCCAATGCACCTCAAATTCTCTTCTTATTTCTGCCACATCATTGAACTTCTTCTCCAATAGTGGCTTCCTTACTTGATGAAAGGAAGGTGGCTTATATCCTCTTCCATAGCTCCCAATGGCTTCACAAAGTACTTCAATTGCCAACTTGTTGACTGTTTTGAAAGACAATCCACACTCATATAGGACATCAACAAAGAATTCATCAACCCATTCTTTTTCTTTCTTCTTAAACTGGTCTGCAATTACTATTTGTTGTTTGTCTTTTCATTCCCTTCTTTCAATAACAAAGATACAGAGATTTTCCCTACACAACACATCAAGAGGACCTACTTTCTTCTTAGTTGGGGCAGTAGAATTTGCAGTTCCACTACTTGAAGATGCAATTATTTTCTTTTGTCGATGTAAAGCAACAGACTCATTTGGAAGATTGTTGCTTCCATCAATTTCATCTCCATCTGATACTACATCACCAAATGTAATATTAGGTTTCCTCTTTTTACCTTTGTTCAACCACTTCAACACCTCATCTGCAATGACTGTCGTTGTCTTAGGACATTTGCTAACATCAAGGTAACCTCCAATCAAATGTTCCTTTTGCCTTTTAATACCACATTTGGAAATCTTTCCACAAAGTAAGCATTACACAGTATTCTTATCACCAAGAGTTAGCCACCATGCATACTTCCATCCCAGATCATCTGACTTAGCTCTTCTTGATTTATCACATGCTAACACAGGATCAATACCTAGATGTAGAGGGAATGATGCTTCTTGAACTTTATCTTGTGGGAGTATTGGAGAGTTCACTTCTTGTGACATCCTACAATTTATTTATCATTCTAATGAATGCAAGCAATTGAGCATAATAATGAGGGTAAAATAGTAGTACTATACTACTATAGTTAGTAATAACGTAATGTAATACCAGTGTAAACGAAAAAAAATGAAAAAACTTAGTTGGAGCCTGGAGGAAGTATGTGCCAAACCTACACATACACTGTGATACTCAAAAAGTCAAAAAGTACTTGAAGACAAAATTGATCAAAAAGTGAAAAATGAAATTGAAAAAATGAAATTCATACACTGTCCAGGACCAAAATGAAAAAATGAAAAACTGAAACCATAAAAAAAAAATCAAAAAGTCTAATTCAAGTATTCAACCGAAGTCTGGAACTAGAAGAGAAAGTGAGAAACTGTCGAGAAGATGGAAGAGAAGAGTGAAAAATCAAAAACATACCTTGAAGACGACCCCGGGCCTCGTCGAGAGTTTTCGTCGCTGTCTACACCCGAGATCGGCATCGGAAGATGTCTTGCCAAGACTTGCAGGCGCTGTCGCAGACGGAAGGTGCCTCGCCGAGACTTACAGGCACCGAAGTACGCTGTTTTCACCGTCGAATGCTTCGTCGGGAGTTTCTGACGCCGTCTATGCTGGAGAACGCAACCAGGATCAGTCGCTGGACCTTCTCTGGTTTGGGGTTCCGCCGATGAACAGTGGAAGAGACGAAGGAAGAAGAAGAACTGTAGCTTTATGTTTAGAGGTACTGTTCATTTACTTTTAGGTTTTTTAACATTAATTTCGGATCCAAATCTGGATTCGTTTTGAACGCCAAAGCGCCCAAGCGACGCTAAGGTGCCGTCCAAGCGCCCGCCTGCCCGCCAAAAACGACTTTTGGCCATGGTTTCTCCGCACCTAGCCTGGTTACGATGCTAGAGCGCCATGGCGCCGCCTAGGCGCCCACCGTGATAACACTAGTAAATAGTCAGAGCATTTTATCGTAAAATTTAAAAAACAATAAGGATATCATAGTCATTGCCAAACTATTTCTCCAACTTCTACCAGAAGCATCTTCCAACCATATTATACAAAAGCAATGAAATACACAAAAGGATCCTCATCTAGAAGCTATAACATCTTTGAGTAGTAGGATAAAGAGACTCTGTTTAGAACTACTTCTGTCTTTTTTCATGGTTTATCAGAAATTAAACCATTCAAAAGTCATCCAAAAGTACTTCCAAACAAATCCTAAATAGCAAAAGTGGTATGTATGTAAACATTGTTTTTTTTTTTGTTATCGGTTTAGATGAATTTTTATGTATGTTTCAGGATTCAAACTCGAGACCTGTGGCTGTGGCGAGTTTAAAGTTCTCTCAGCCACTGTGACAATAAGACATTATCTGTATGTAAACATTGTAAAAAAATAATGGTATATCATTTATCTAGGGAATTCCAAAAATAATGTATTTAAAATTATAATTATTTTCATATGTGTGTGTGTCACACACATATGCACGTGTGCATGTGCATGTTTATGTGTATATAGGATTAGATTAGATGTACTTTACCTTAAATGTTATTTTAAAGAAAAGTCAATGATAACTTTTGGATATTGATCCTAAGATCAGTACTAAAATCACTTTTTAAGTAATGGTGATTTTTTATTCGGAGGAAAATAATAGCGGGAGAGTTTAGGGTAATTAATTATGGATATTAATTAATAAAAAGTGACTAGGAGAATGTATAAGTAGGAACGATGTAAAATTTACCTTTTTTGGTCGATGTCGTCCATTCATTGTTGCCAGGTTCCTTCATTCTTTTTCTTAACGTGTTTTCAAGCTTTGGTTTGATGTGGATTGATTCTGAATACAAGTAGGTAATTGTTTATGTGAGATGTATGTGTAGTTGTCATTTTTTGTGGCTAACGATTCAATGAAATCAGTTTCTCTCTTATTCATTCGTGATACTTGCTTCATTATTCCAGAATCAACAATAGTTTCGTGTATTTATTTTTCCCTTTTTTGCTTTTATTTTGTTATGTAAGCATATATTCTAATGATCTTTTTTTCCATTCTTCAAAACCTTATTGTTTATGTTTGATTTAATGATGCAGTAGTATTAGTATGGATTGAGATATAGTGCTAGTCTCATGCTCTATTTATCCATGATGTTCTATGTTACATGTTAGAAGTATCAGTGAAACGGAATGTGATAGGAACTTAAGTTTACATAGTTTTCGTTTTAGTTTTAACATATCATTAAATTGTAACTGAATTTGATAGTAACTGTATTTCTAATATTTTTAGTATTGATAGCAGCATTTGCGTAAGAATAAATTTCATAATTCCTCCATTCCATATGTCGTACGTTATCACTGTAACTCAATATGAAATGAACTTAAGCTTCTGTTGTATCAGATCTTGTTTATGCATTGACAATTTAGATATTTTTGTTCTCTATGTCATAAATGACTTTTGAAACAGAATATGATAGTGTAGATACCTTGATTTCTGACCAATGTTGGCAGGCAGATCCGACAGAGAGCCCAATTAGACGACTGATCCGGATTTTTCTCCAATTCCCCTACCAAGCCCATGAACCTAGACCAACCCATAAAACCCCTAATTACCCTTAACTCCACTCATCTAGCTAAGCCCAGCACCTAAAACCCAACACGTATGCTCCGACCCAATGACATGCGTGGCCCAAGCGCACGTCAGGGCCAGAGCAGTACGGCAGGCGTCGCCTAACTGGTCGCTTTCGCTATACGACCTCGTACCTCTTACGAGCGATGCCATGCACGTAATGTCGACTTGTCCCTCAACGTGCCTAACATCCCTGAGCCTTCCATGCCCTATCACCGACCTCCCACGCCCTGCGCTGCTTCCGTCATCACGTAAAGCCTACAGCGGGGCCGGCGAGCCTTCCCCTGCCATGCCTGACATCACTGAACCATGTCTTGCCATCCACCACCTACCACGATAGGAGAGACCAACCAAAACCGACTTGAGCCCTTCAGCCAAGGACACTTAGAGCATTTCGCGAGAGAGAGCCCAAGGAACCCGGAGAGCCTGAACCCAACGCCCGAGCCTCCAGCAGCCTTCCTCCACCATCCATGGCGAGCATCTCGAGCTTCTCCTAAAGCATCCTTAAGTGCCTTCGACCATCTCCGGGCTGTCCTGAGCCATCACTGAGCAACCCCAGCCTCGTGGCAATCGTCCAGCCCCTCGTCGGAGTTCTCCGTTCACCGACCACCAACAGGTAACATCTTCTCCTAGACACATTGGTGGATAACTTAGGGGGTGTAATTTTTATTTTCATACATCATTTCCTTGTGGTTTTTTTCATTTTTTTTGCGCATCCCGTCATCCTCCCCGTCGACGGACGGTGATCACCGACGTGAGGCCGTCCCGGCCCTTGAGCGCCTGGTTTGGACTTCCAGCGGCACCCCTCAGAGTGGTCGAGCTAATCCCCTAGGCCAGAAACCTCCCGCGGAGGCTCGTCGAAGGCGGATTAACACTAATGCTGGCAATGGGAACGGCGGAGGGACCCATTTCTTTTCGATGTTCCCCATGCATGTGCATCTCATCCTGATAGTATACCCGAGCTCCCAGGCGACCCCCGCCGTCTAACGACGCTCCACCACCCGTGGAAGAGGCGATGAAGGAGGAAGGTCTGGCCCCCGTTTCACAAGCACGCCCCGATAACGCGCCCCACATGGGTGGATTGGTCAGGGCTTGGACAGGGTCAGACCCGACCAAGTCAAGGCCTCATCTTCCCTACTTAGGCTGCATCTACATAAGTGTTTCATCTAGCATTGTTTCACTCTCTGATTTATTTGAATCTCTTGTTTTCTTTTGTTTAAGTATTCTGCATATAATGGTTTCTCGATTTTTAGCTCATATATAAACCACAGCATGTTTTACTTCACTTGCATCTTGTTAGCCCTTCATAGTAATACCTGTGTGTTGTGAATGTGGCAATGATGGCAAATGGCCATGGTATCTCTGGGGCTGCGCGAATGAGTTGCACGTGGCACATGCGTGGGTCATCCAAGGATAGAATCCAGCCAGCCTAGCCATTGGGCCCCACCTTGTTTCCACATTATGTTTTGCTTGTATTTCCCATTTCGATTGTGCTTTTCTTTTAGTTTGGTTTGTTTCCTTAATCGTATGATTTATTTCTCTTGCATCATCCATGTAACCCCATTAATCAGCATCTAAGTGCCTACATTTCCATACACGCGAGCGAGATTCCGAGAAAGACCGATTTGTCAGGCGTGCGGGGATGCCTAACACCTTCCCCGCACGTAATAGGAGTCCTTACCCTTTCGAATCCATTTGGCATGAGTCATTTTATTTCACATTCGATTTCGAGTTTTAATTTTCCGATATGATTTTCCTCGTCTTCTTGTTTTAAATAGACTAGGCGGCGACTCCATGTTTTTACTTTCGTATCGCTACCTGGTGTTTTCGAGTCGTTTCTCCTATCCTCGGAATCGCCGAATTCGTCGTGGCCCTACCGACTCTCATGCGATCCCGATCACGTGGGGAGCACGGTTCCTAGAGTTGGAATCCGAACAGGGCTGGGTTAGGCCGGTCCAAAAAACAAAGGCCCGACTGAGCCTGGACCTGGTTGGGCCAGCCCATAGGTTGGACCGGGCCAGGTTGGGCCGAACCTTTGTTGACAGGTCATGGGCCCAACACGGCCCATGGCCCGTTGGTGGGCTGGGCCGGGCCGACCTGCGGCCCACTGTCTTTCTGGTTTGTTTTTTTTTTTTTTTAAATTTCGGGCCGGCCCAGTCCGACCTGGCTCGGCCCAGCCTAATCTAATTTACGAGCCAGGGCTGGGTTAGGCCGGTCCAAAAAACAAAGGCCCGACTGAGCCTGGACCTGGTTGGGCCAGCCCATAGGTTGGACCGGGCCAGGTTGGGCCGAACCTTTGTTGACAGGTCATGGGCCCAACACGGCCCATGGCCCGTTGGTGGGCTGGGCCGGGCCGACCTGCGGCCCACTGTCTTTCTGGTTTGTTTTTTTTTTTTTTTAAATTTCGGGCCGGCCCAGTCCGACCTGGCTCGGCCCAGCCTAATCTAATTTACGAGCCAGGGCTGGGTTAGGCCGGTCCAAAAAACAAAGGCCCGACTGAGCCTGGACCTGGTTGGGCCAGCCCATAGGTTGGACCGGGCCAGGTTGGGCCGAACCTTTGTTGACAGGTCATGGGCCCAACACGGCCCATGGCCCGTTGGTGGGCTGGGCCGGGCCGACCTGCGGCCCACT
>JAMKQA010006157.1:0-25421 GCA_024699735.1 Posidonia australis | reverse complement strand
TATGTGTATACCAACCAATTTAGATTCAAGTTGGAAAAGGAATTTGTCTTAAAGAACCTAATGAAGGACTCAAAATCAAGTGATGGAGTCAATGAAAGGTAGAAATCAAGTTAGAAAAGGAAATTGTCTTAAAGAACCTAATGAAGGACTCAAAATCAAGTGATGGAGTCAATGAAAGGTAGAAATCAAGTGATGGAGCAATCATTGACGAGTAACATAAGTTTCAAATTTGATTACTATGTGTATACCAACCAATTTAGATTCAAGTTGGAAAAGGAATTTGTCTTAAAGAACCTAATGAAGGACTCAAAATCAAGTGATGGAGTCAATGAAAGGTAGAAATCAAGTTAGAAAAGGAAATTGTCTTAAAGAACCTAATGAAGGACTCAAAATCAAGTGATGGAGTCAATGAAAGGTAGAAATCAAGTGATGGAGCAATCATTGACGAGTAACATAAGTTTCAAATTTGATTACTATGTGTATACCAACCAATTTAGATTCAAGTTGGAAAAGGAATTTGTCTTAAAGAACCTAATGAAGGACTCAAAATCAAGTGATGGAGTCAATGAAAGGTAGAAATCAAGTTAGAAAAGGAAATTGTCTTAAAGAACCTAATGAAGGACTCAAAATCAAGTGATGGAGTCAATGAAAGGTAGAAATCAAGTGATGGAGCAATCATTGACGAGTAACATAAGTTTCACATTTAGTGATTAGACCTAAAAATTAGGTTGGACTAACTCGAAATTTCCAAAACTTGACACTATTTGTAACGCCTCGATCCCAGACGTGCTACTAAATCACAGTATCATAAGCATAATTACACTAATTACAGAAACATTAAATAACTATAACTAAGGTTCACCTTCAGGATCATAATGTGCGGCTAGATACTCCAACTCCTGCACCAGAATTCGACTGCACGCGGTCTCCACTTGAAAACCAAATAAGTCGGAGTGAGTGATATCTAAGTCACCCAGTACGCGTCCCAAACACATAAATTACAAAATCTCTAGAAAACTATAAAACTCATTTCTTTGATTTCCAAAACTTGATTTTCTTCCAAAAATCCTCTTTTCTTTTTATTGGAAATCACTTGGGAATTTAATTCCAAATTCATGCTCTTTTCAAAAGTCATGTTTCTTTTCCTTTCTCAAAACATTTGGAAACTCATTCCAAAACCACATTCTCTTTCAAAAACACACCTTTGCATTTTCTTTTAAAACATTTGGAATTCATTTTCCAAAACATATCCTTTTCAATACTTGGGATTTCTTCCTAAAATCACACTTTCAAATTCACATTTCTGACCAGATCTAGCCTAAAACACAATGCCTCTCGGACTCAAACCAAATAATAAATATAGACTGTTAACTGATAAAACATCATCATTAATCCATTTCAGGATTTTAGGACTACTTCATAAGTCCAATCCTGACCAAATCACATTTCTTTTTTTTTATTCATTTCCACTTTTCTTTACTGTTGTTACCTTAATCAGGGATAACCAGGCATACAAGCAGTAAGCGAGGACAACCTTTCCCCTACCTTCCTACATTGTCGTTGTGAAATTCTCCTTGCAAGATGTCACCGCCCTGGCCAATCGGCCTTAATTTATTTTCATATGTGCATGGGGATACGTCTCCGTCTGACGCCCCATCGGTGACCCGAACAACTAGGTCCAATGACCTAGGCTCAGCCTACACCATCGGTGACCCGAACAACTAGGTCCAATGACCCAGGCTCAGTCTACACCGTCACGAGCTTAGTGACCCGAACAACTAGGTACAACGACCCAGACTCAGCTTACACCGTCGGTAACCCGAACAATTAAGCTCAAAAACTTAGGCTTAGCCTACACTGTCTCAAGCTCGGCAACCACAGTCGTGTCTGGCAACTGGTTCATTGGTGCCTCATACTCCTACCACGTTGTCGACACAACCCCCGTGGTCTCTTAACACATTATTAGTGTTCCATTCAAAACTCTTTAAACTTTCTTTTCAAAACTATTTTCCATTTCATTTTTTTCGTTGCAAGACTCTATCTCCTTGCAACACTTGACCCTCCACTGAGGTCCCAACTCAAGTCATGAAAACCATGCTTAAAAATCATAATTGGGTCTCATGCCCAAAACAACACAAAATCATCCTTTTCATTCATTTATGGGATCAAAACCCAAAACCACGTCCCAAATTTATTTATTTGGGTTCCACATTCCTCCATGTCATTACATGGGGAAAACATCACTCACATATGCTCAACATACCTTTAAAACCATTTATCCTTCATTTAAATTCATGGTTATGGATAACAAGGTCAGGGCAAAAATGGCAGACTGAATCTCCAGTTCGGTATACCGAAGCGGTATATCGAAGTTCCCGCGGTATATCGAAGTTCCCTACTTCGGTATAACTTCGGTATACCGAAACATTTTCGGTATACTGAAACTCCCTATTTCGGTTGACCGGAGGATTTCAGTCTACCGAAACCTGGGATCTGACTTAATATGCCAGGATTTCGATATACCTAATTCCTCGCAGACAGGGCATACCCTTGTTTCAAGCGGCGGAATTCGCCCAAAGTGGGAGTCCCGATCGGACCTCCCAAACATACATCAAAAATTTCCATAAAATCAGAGGGTGTAGACTCTTGAGTCTACTTCAAAACCCCTCAATCCAATCATGATATCACTAACTACACAAAGCAGATATAAATTCTCAAAGGAAACATGCTCAGAGTTAAACTTTAAGACATTTAAGGCATTATCTATCAAAAACTCACGAAATTCACACAATCTAGCATGATCCCTACACATTCACGTCATTAATCACATTTCCATCATTTCTCCTTTTTTTTCTACGATTTTTCATGCATTTTCCATCATTATTCTCCATGGAAGCAATAACGAGAGAAGGGAGGGATCGCGTACCTCTCCGGCGAGTTCACGGTACCCCGGCGTCGCTTCGACGAAGCTCTGGTGAACCTCGGCCCTCGGTGGAAGCACCCACACACAGACCCTCCTCCTCCTAGCTCACGCGGTCCCCTACTCTCTCTCCTCTTCCTTTCCTTTCTCGCCACGCTCCCCCTCTACCCACTCCTGCCTCCCTCTCTTTATTTCCGCCACCACTCGCTTGGCGTCGGCCATCCATCCCGTTGGAAGAGACAGGAAGGCACGGGCCTCCGTCGCTGGTGGCACGGGTGGAAGAAGAAGACGGGAAAAAAGGGTGGAAGGGCATGGCTCGTGAGAAAGAGAAAAAAGGGAAGGAGAAAAAGGAGAGAAAATGAAGAAAAGATAGGCACGTAAACCGAGGCGATTGTGCATCTTCAAATCGAACTCCACATTGGTCCCAGATCACAGATAGGTGTACAGAAAGCCAACCACAAACTCACACATCCAAGAAATAACAGATTATCCATTAATAAATCATTAAAACAATATTACAATTAATTACATGGTTTACAATTAAAATAGATAATCAGGCCCAGATGTCACATTATTTCAATTGGGTTAGGTTCGAATTAAAATTCCCCTTACCCTTCCACAACCCTATTTATTTCAAGTCAAGCCACATTAGATCTGATTTCAAGTTAATTATAAACATCTTGATTTTGAGGCGACTTGTCAGTAGATCTTTGAGAATAACCTGTTTTAGACGTGATGAGCTTAACCACATTTTCCAACACTCAAAGCTAATTAAAACCTATCCAAAGCCATAACCCAATATCCAAATACAAGCCCAATAGCCTAATTGATGGTCCAATTAATCAGACACCAACCCAGACCTATATCAGGTGCACCTACATGGTGCGCCAATGTGGCACACTTACATGGTGCATCACTATGTTGCACCAATGTGGTACACTGCCCTATTTTACCAAGCACTTGGTTGTTCATCTTCTCAACTTAGCCACGTCCCTTACCTTCACACAATCAATGACTCTTGTACCCTCACCCTAATCTGTATTCTCCTATCAGTCCTTCATGAGTCCCTTGGTTTCTCAAGTCCTTTGGGCTTTAAGGTTCTCCATATTCCACCTTCTATAAGAGGTCACTCCAACACCTCAAGAATCTTTCTTGACAGCCCTATCTCTCTTTCTCCCAAGCATCCCTGAGCTTCCAACAAACATCCTTGAGTTCACCTAACACCCCAAGACTCCGCTCGTGTGTTCCTTGAGCACGACCATCCTTCATCCATACTTCCCTTCCTCACCCCAACCCAACACATCCCATATCCTAACATCTCACCCAAAAGCAATCGGAGAGAAGGAAAGCACGTATTGCAGTCGATCACATCTGAGCCTTCACCTAGCCACGTTCAGAGTATCCGAAGGTGCGAGGTATGGCTCATTCTGGCACTGCCTCTAGCTTTCTGTCTACCTTCCAGGGGGTGCCCAATGAATCTCACATGTTCGTAGCCTTGTTCATGGCTGGTGGAACGTAAGGGAGCCGATGCAATCCAACATGGATATGGTGAAGAGGCATTGCACCCATGGTACTTGTATGCACTGTCATAGTCGACCCAACACCTCTTTTCATCTCCTTAACCCCATGTCAATGTTACAGAGGGCACATGGGAACTCATGGTCGAAATCCATGGCTGTGAGAACCAATGGAACCCATTTGTTGGCCATGGAGGTGGGGAGAATGAAATAGGTAAGCACAGATCCAATTCTTTGCATGGGTGTGACCCTTGACATCTAGGTAAGCATATTTAATAGCCATAAGTACGATTGAATGCATACATGTAGTCCTAGATGGCGATTCAATTTGTTGTCTGAAATAAAATACCTAGGGCACATCAGATTAGCACATTAGGTTGGAGCACCATGTTGGCGCATTAGATTGGAGCACCAATCTGGTACACTTTTTTAGCACACTTGTCAGTTATAAGGTGTAAATAATGGCTTTGTTGCTTGTTTTTGCGTGTTTTCCCATATGTTTTTTGACTTTGATGTTCCTGTTGCTTTTTCATGAATGTGTTATGATCACATTTGCAAAGTTTATGTTGTCATGCACCTTCACAAACACTAGCTACTTAGTATGTAAAGCAAGGATGTTGAATGTTCGATTTCTTGTGGACTGCATGTCCTTTTGGGCTCCACCAAAAGTGACTTCTTTGCGCCGACACACGGTTTAGAGTCTGAACAACTCCAGTTGAGTACCCCCACAATCAGTTTCATAGGCACAACATTAGGCATAGGTTACATAGTATTGCATATTGCCTTAGGACACATATAAACAAGCATTAAGCCGACATAGCATTATAAGTGAGCGTAAAACCATGAAAGATCAACATGTCAAGTGCATAGGAGTGCTTAATACCTTTTCCATGTGTAACAGGGATTCTTACCAAACTTTCTAGTGCATAGTGATCTTTCTTTTGGCACGAATCATGCATACTTACATTATTTTTGTTGTCTTTGTCATTTTTAAACAATTTTTCTTGTCTCCTGTTTTAAGTATATTAGATGGCAACTCCTTTATTTTGTTATTTTTGCTATGTATTTTTCACCTTAGCTTTTCACTGTGACTTTGCTAAGTTTTGTGCATTCAGTCTTGCGCGCCTCGCACAAGTAATCGTCGGCTTGGTTGCACTAATATTAATTGATTTATTAATGTTAAAGGATTATTAAAAACCAAAAGTGGACATTGACTTTATAAAATAGATGTACATTTTTGTTTTTTAGTAAATTCCTTAATAATATCCTCAATTGTTCTTATTTTCCACCTTAGTACCCTCAACTATAAAATCAGTCGCTCTAGCACCCTAAACTTGTATTATGTTTCAATTTACAATAGGTTTGATAACTCTGTTAAATTTTCATACGAAAAGTCAGTTATACCCTTTTATTTTATTTCCTTTTCGTAAATCCCTTTCTTCTTCATTCTTCCTTTTCTTCCTTATTTTTCTCAGCAAAGGTAGGCAATGTGGAAGACCATTATTTTCATCCATCTCTCTAATCTCCTATCGGTGGAACCATCTCCTTTGCTCTTCTCTCACAACACTCTGCCTCCATATTGCCAACCCACCTATCCTCCTCCCTTCCATATTCCCCTGCCACACCTCCTACTCGACCCTCATCCTACTCTTCATCTCACTAACGACAACCACAACTACAACGACAGCAACAACCACCTCCTCCGATCAACTCCTTCTGTCCCTTGCCTCTCTTCCTTCTCCTCGTAATTCACGTCATCGCCTCGAGCACCTTCGATTCTTGTTAGGCCTAATAACACCTAGCTCTCTCGTTGCAATTTCCTACTTCTTCCCCTTCCAGAACCTCACCTCTCTCTAGGTCTCCTCCCTCTACCCCCTCTCCTTCTAGTGGCTCTCTCGCTGCATGCTGTCTCCATCATCTCCACTGCCTTGAGTTGAGAACCTCCTGGAGCATTGCGGACAAAGTACTCCTGCAAGCTGTCGACCATTGTTGGAATCCACGAGTGCAACCTAGGCGTTCATCTTCTCGACTTCTGTCTACTGTTGGACCTTGACAACACTCACCTCACCCCCTAGCGAAGAGAAAGGAAGAAGAAGGGAGAGGAAGAAGGGGAAGGGGAAGGAACAAATGAAGTTTTTGTCTGTCTTCACTTCTGTTAGGGGCATTTTTGTCCTTTTATTTTTCTCATTAAACATTCCCTAACAGAATGATTAAATTAACTAAGGATAATAATTGAGGATACACGAGTGACTGATTTTATAGTTGAGGGTACTAAAGTTAAAAAATAAGAATAATTGAGGAACCCATTAAGGAAATTACTCTTTTTTTTTGTAAATGGTAGTTATAAATGTCTATTTTTGTAAATAGAGTAAAAGTAGACGATCATTGTTTAGACAGAATGCATTGTCTAAAAAAAGAACACCCACTTTTATGAAGTGAATGTTCGTTTCTTTAATGTGGATGTTCATCATACGTTTACATACATAAAATATAATATAAAATAATTATTGTAATTAAATAAATTAATATTTATATTTAAAATTACATATTTTTATTTAAGGCTTATTTCAAGTTGGACATAAATCAAGTCATAAAAACAGGCCCAAGTCAGACCATGCTTATGTTGGTTTTAGGTTCAGATCGGGCTATGTTAGGTCGTAGGACAAAATCCTTGGCCCTTGGTCCCATCGAGTTTGAGATAGGCCATCGAGTCATGGACGACCTACTTTGAATTTCTAGGTCTGTAAGTGATGACATTCATACATACATCACATTATGGGTGGCTAATCTGGATCTACAAGTGAGCCTAATGGACTATCAATAAGTAAGAACTAGGAACGAAGGCAAGTGAGGGTAGATGAGGGCTTGAGCGCCTACTTACTTTGGAAAAGAAAAATTCGACATAGGTCAACTTGCGAGCATAGTGGTGGATTCCATTGTTTGTGAGAGGATTAACCTAGTCGATCCCTCACAAGCCGAGGTATGCTGAACGCCTTAAATGCTCTTACATTCAAGTCTCCATCAAAATTAAAAATCGTAAAAAATCAAACAAACTATAATTACAAAAGCTTAAAAGTTTTTATAATACATGTTTTTTGTTGAGATTTTGACAAATTGAACAATGATATGAGTTGACTAAGTAGATTACATAGGCTTATTGAATAATTATTTATTATTTAAAAATACATATCAAATATGTATATGCTCGAAATTCATGTTAACTATTGAGCCTCCATTGTTACTGTCAATAAGTGTGTGGGTGATGTTTTTTTTTGATATCGGTATGCATATATTTTTTTCTTGTGGTCCGTGAGATTTGAACCTGGGAGGGAGGTGGAAGTTCCACTCCTCCTGACCAACTACACCATGGTAGTTGGTTAGTGTGTGGGTGACATTGCTCACCATTATTGAACTAGAGTTATTTATCCATACTCAATTCCTGCATTTCCCATCCACCAGGAATTCCATATTTCCTGAGATAGAAACAAACACCCTTACAACATTATTTTCGACTCCTCTGCTCCCAACTGTTCCCCTCTGTGGAGTTGTATCAAACAAGGTTTTAATTTCTTTAATTGTTTTACTACTTCCAATGTTTGTAATGGCATTAACACAATATTCTGGAATCAAAAGTGGTGGAATGATATCCCTTTAAAAACCATCTTACCTGAATTATACAGTATAGCCAGATTTAAGAAGGCTTCTGTCAGAACAACTATGGATTTGTTTTCATTAGACTTTAACAGATTGTTTAATCTAGCCTATTGTTATCTGTTTGACCCTATAGCACTTCAATCTCAGCTAGAATGCTTTGATAACATTATGCAATCCCTAAATTTGGGTACCAGTGAGGACATCTTCAATTGGTTACCATCCAGGAATTGTACTTTTACTGTGAAGGCAGCTTACAGTTTACTTAATGATGGAGGTCTTCGCAATCCCTTTTATAAATGTTTGTGGAAAAGTAATACCCCTTTGAAAATTAAGCTTTTCTCCTGGTTAGTTATTAAGAATAAGAATTTAACAAAGGAGAATCTGCTCAAGAGAGGCTGGTCTGGGTCTTCTTTGTGCATCGTTTGCTCTGCTCATACTGAGAGTAATAATCATCTGTTTTTAAACTGTATTTTTGCTAGGGGTATCTGGCGATTTTTTCTGGCTTCTGATTTATATCTTGGCTTTTTTCGAGTTGCAGATCTGTTTCTGTTTTCTCCCCATCTAAAATTTGATTTATCATCTTCTGGTTGGACCGTGTTACTTCAAATCATTCTCTGGTTGATTTGGAAAGAAAGGAACAATAAGATTTTTCGTAATTCAGTTAGAACACACTCTTTGGTCATACATGATATTATTTCACTGATGCATTTTGGGGTAGAAACACTTGTTTCAGGCTTCGAGAAGGATGAAATGCTACATATACATCTGATATGGCTTCACAAATGGTGGAATCTTCCATTCCCCCTTCTTTTCCATCAACCTCAAGAATTCCACCTGAAGAGGATTCTCAGAATAATTTGGAGAATCCTAAGGAGTGATATTACCCTATATGTTTAAGAACTATATCTTCTGTTAGCTACTGATTCGTACTTCTAATTTGGTTCCCAATTCTGATACATTTAAAGTGGACTCTAAGTTCTAAGGTTCTGTAATATTTTTTGTCATACATTGTTCTTATTTGGCACTTTTTACCTTTGAAATAATAAACTCTTAAATCGTTAACAAAAAAACGTTATTTTCGACTCATACTTAGCGCAATTTATTACACTAATGTAAAACTATTTTGTCGACTCTTGATTTAATTCTTTTCTTTTTTTTATTTTGACTCCTGCCTACACACATTAAACTCGTACGGTTGACAAATGTTACATTACCTATTAACAGGTACCTATGACGCGTCGTTGACATTAAATCACAAGCTGTAAGGCTGGAAACGTAAAATCACCGCCCAACAACCCAATAGTTGAAAGGTGTGTCCGTGCGCGTATGCACCGTTGTGTGGTCGACTGGTCGTCGTCCAGTTGCTATCGGTTTTGGCTGGTCTTCCCTGCGAGAAACCAAAGACCGAAGACTTAGTTTACCTTCGATTTCTCTGCTCTCTATACACCATAAAGCTTCATCCGATCACCGATTTCCGTCTTTCTTTCGTCCGTCCACATAAGGTCCATTCAATTCGACTCGGAGCTCGGTCGGAGGTTGTTTGGTTTGTTGCTTGGTGGAGCTCCTCCAATTGGGATTTGAGATGGCGGGAAGGGAGATTCTTCAGAAGATTAAGGTGTTGTGTGTCCTAAATACCTCCCCCCCCCACCTTTTAGCTTGTTTTTGTTGCGAAAGGTGGTTTCTTTTTTGTGGGTTTTTTTATGTCTCAGATTTCGTTGGCTGGTTTTGTTCTGCTGTTGTATTTTGGGTGTTTGGATTTTGGGTAGACGTTTTTTCTTTTAGGTTGGAGGTTTTTATGCTGTGCTGGTGGTGTAGACTATAACATGATTGATGATGGGTAGCTGCTACTTTTTGTGGTTTTTTTTTTTTTTTTGCCATGATTGAGATTCTAGTATACAAACTGCCTTACTCACTGTTGTAGGCAATTCCAAGCTTACAGATGACATTGAGTTGAATGTGATTGATGGTAAATTTCAACTATTGTAGGTTGCAGTTTTTGTGTTTCTTCTTTAGCTTGAAGTGCGCCTGTACAAAAGAGTAGGTGTTAATCGAAAGATATGGGACTTACAGGCAAAAGCATGTTTAATGTAGTTCAATAAGTGATTGTGTTGCTCTTTATCCTTGATTTGACATCCAGATCTTCTCTAGGGTAGATCCTGGGGCCTTGATCAGGTGCGACTCATGAGTCTGAGCTTCACCTGATCTCTTTTGAATGCACCAATAAGCGTACAGTCAATTTTGTCATCTTGAGAGGTTAGAGATGAGGATCAAATGAGAAGGTCTTTGTGTAAATTGAAACATTGTGGGGGTGTCTAAAGACTAATGACTGTGCAATGAATGCTCCTATATCAACTCATCATCAACTTCGGGTATGCTATATTCTGTCTCTTGTAAAAGTATTTTGACGTGTCAATTTATAAATGGTATATTCTGCAAATGCATTAGGATATGGTTGTTCTTATTGATGCCAAAAGTCCCGTGGCTACCCTTTTGGGCTTCATATATGTGTTGTGGTAAATAATTTGTTGATATACATTTTTTTCTTATAACATTTTTTCCTTGTTGATGCTCAAAACTTGGGAAAAAAAATTGTGGCATTTTTGTTAATTTCTATTCTATAAATTATTTTTTGTAAATGATGTCTTGTTCATAGGGTAAAGTGGGATTTAGTACATCAACACCAGATACAGGAAAGGGCAAGAGCAAGTTACACAAAAACATCAGACATGGATACCACTTGGTCAAGGGTAAATCTTATCATGCAATGGAGGACTATATAGTGGCAGAATTCAGGAATGTGGGCAAGAATGAGTTGGGTTTATTTGCAATATTTGATGGGCACTCTGGCCATGATGTTCCTGACTACTTGCGATCTCACTTGTTTGACAATATTATTCATCAGGTAAATAAAAAAATTGTGACATCAATACTGCATAAGCTCTTTTTCTTTTTTCTCAATGTTACATCATTATTCTTTTCACCCCATGAGCAGCCTGATTTCTTGAAGGATACACAAAATGCAATCAGAAAAGCATACAGAATAACAGATGGTAAGATTTTGGAGAAAGAAGTTGAGTTGGGAAGAGGCGGTTCAACTGCAGTTACTGCTATATTGATTGATGGAGAGAGGCTTGTGGTAGCTAATGTGGGAGACTCTCGAGCAGTCATTTGCAGGGAAGGTGTAGCTGAACAACTATCTATTGATCATGAGCCTAGCACTGAAAGACGGGTTATTGAGAGCAAAGGTGGATTTGTTTCAAACTTTCCAGGTAAGTTTTCATAATGAATTGTTACAGGAACTTAAAAGTAGTTCTATCATAACAATTTAGCATCTTAAAGCATTTTTTGGTCAATTTCTGCTAGGACCATTGATATTTCAAAGAAAAAAGTTCTGGAGCCTAGAATCCTAAATATCACTAATCAACTACCTTGAACATTTTAAAAAAAAAGATATTTTGAACATAAAAAGAAGAATGGTTCTGTTTGCACAGTTATTGAATAAGCTATGATTTCTCACCTGATGAGATTTAGCAAATCTATTTCAAATCTTTTACACTATCACTGGTATGAATGCAGGGGATGTGCCACGTGTTGATGGGCAACTGGCAGTTGCAAGAGCATTTGGTGACTACAGCTTAAAGATACACCTTAGTTCAGAACCAGACGTGATGGAGGTGTCAATTGATGCTGGGACACAGTTTATAATTCTAGCAAGCGATGGATTATGGAAGGTACACTTTATACACATAGGAGACTGATAAGACTCTTGAATGCCAAGATCAACAAGATCAATGTTATAGTTCCACTAGGATGAGCCAATGCACTTAAACAAACCCATATAATCACACTTTTAACCATCTGCTTTTGCTGGGCTATCCATGTCCACGGACAGGACTAAACTATTTTGGTCCACAAAGAAAGGGGTAAAGATTTAAGGTTAGTACTCATTGTTTCATCCTCTTACGAATAGAGAGAAGATCACGATCACTATTTGTATCTAACATAACTTTTACCCTCTAAACTTGTGGATGTTGCTTGATAGGAGAGCACAAGTAACATGATTATAAACCCCGACCCTTAAAAGGGATAAGATTTAAGCAATTTCTCATTTCTCATGTTACTATTAATAAGGCATACCGATCAATAATCATTTAATCCATTAACAACTCCAACAATTTCTAAACTTCAAAAAAAATATTTACAAGAAATCTTAAATACTAAAATTCTAAGAACAAGTCTCGTAACAAAAGAATCCTTTGAGTTTCATCAAAATAAACAAAATATATAATTTTCCTAATTCTCTAAATACTAAGATGGTACAACATTGAAATGTGAATCTTGGGACTGAAACCATTGTTGTTATGCTACTGCGGTACTGCCCCACTTGAGGAGTTGAGTAAATAACAATAAAAAAAATTTAATAAGTCAAAAGTTTTTGTAAATGGGTGTGTATCCAACTATCGAGGATACACTAACCCTACACCTAGAGATCTAAGTAATCTATTATGAACTAAATCTTCATATCATGAACAAAAATAATAATAAAGTTATTAGTGTACAATTGGCAAACCACAGAGGAATTCAAAATGATAACAACAATAATAATCTTCGAAGAAGTACTTTTCTTGAGAAAATTTATTTCTTGTAAAAATCTTTAAATAAATATAAGAGAATAAATCCATGTAGGCATATATGAAATTCTTAGGAAAACTCTTTGAATAAACAATCTAATGTTTTTAAAATAAATACTCGTCAACCACAAAGACAATTTCAATTTCGTAGTTAATGTAAACTCTATCTTGATAACTTCTCATATAGTATTTTTCTAAAAGTCCGAAATATGTATACATTAGACATTGCAGTTCCACACCATAATTGTTATTACCAAGATGAAATTAAAGATCCAGACTCTTGATCCCCTGCAGTTGACCCTCAAGCATGAGCTAGGCTAATATAGAGCAATCTTGTGTTTGAGACGCTAAACTAAAACTTGAGTAACCCTCCTCCTAGGATACTTGTTAAAACTAAAGTTTTCAAAAGCTTTAACACAAACACACACACACACACACACACACACACCATTCAACATCTACATTTAAAAATGCGTATCTAGAGTTTGACAGAAAAACCCTGCTTGTAAATCTTAATTGTCGTATGTCTCATAAATTAGGCATCTATTTGTAGAAAAGAAAGCAAACTGATGAAATGAAAGAACACGATGCAACCTACTAAGCCTTGTATAAACAAAAAGAAAAAGGATTAACAACTTTCTTGCTTGTTCTGTAAAAAAGATATAATATCTTGATGAAGAGTTTGTTCTCATTTTGCAACTCTTTATCGAAGGTTTTGGACATTGCAACAAAGTTAAAATAAAACATCATATATCTAATATCAATATTGTTGGGATTAGATTCACCTATCATTTGCGAAAGTGTAAAACAACAAGTACACACATGAAATATTGACACAAATATATGTGTGAAAACCCATAGGAAAAAAATGACGCGACAAGAACGAGAAAGAGAATCTACTATACAACAAGATTTATATAGAGATTTTGGCCGGAAGCCTATGAGTCTCACTCTAGCTCTACCATTCCCTCGGCTTTTCCTATTAACATTAAAGTACAAGCTTTGTCTCAAAAGAGGTATTACATGATTATAAATAGTATGAATCCAAAAAATCTAGGATCCATTAACCTAATTACATATAATTCATGTACTAACCTTATGAGAGTCCATCTTACTAGACTAATCAGATTTGAGATATATTCCAACAATCTCTACCTTGTCACGCATCCAATGTTACAGAGTCTACTGGATGATTGTTGATGTCTCCCAAGTTACTAAACCACAACTCCACCTGCATCGTTGTCATGGACATGCACAACCCATTTGCACCTTCTAGGTCAACAAAAAACTTTTCACCTACATCCTTTCTCATGGACTTGCAAAAAATCCATCTACACTTTCTAGGTAGGTAGAAAATCTTTCATTGCATCCATTATCATGGACCTACAACAAGCCCATTTGCACTTTCAAGATAGATAGAAAATCATTCCACCGTATCCATTGTCATGGGCTTATAAGCGAGTCCACCAATGTCTTCATGGGTCCATTGAAAAATCGTTTACCTCAACTCCACTTAAGTTGATGCACCACCATGTGAACTTGATCTCTGAACATCTCAAAATATTGAAACTATTGTTGGATATCTTTGTTTGACTTTTACTTACTCAAATTTGGATCAAACACACTATAGTCATTAATCTTCAATGAATAACCATACTAATCTGTAATTTTAGCTCAATTGGTGTCTAATCTCAATGATCTAATCCATCCATCATCTCTAGATATTTGCAAACATAGGATTCAACTGTTTGATCGTTGGATTCTGACTATGATTGCTCAATCTCTAGCAAGATTATTGTTGGCCATTGGATTAACTGCAATGTAATCCGTAAGCTCATGCAAAAACATCCACGAGTCTCACGTGTGGTGCACCTCTGAATTTAAAAAATATACGCAACAACAACTAAGAAGCAACAACTGATTCCTTATTTTTCTCTCTATCAAATTAAATTTTTTGATTTACCAAAATATATGGGATGTGAAACAAAGTAAGCAACAAATTCTTAACAAAACCGTTGGAGTCTGTAATTCTTCTCAATTGCTTTCCCTTGATATCTCCTCATTGTTCTCTTTGATCTTTAAATTCAAAATCACCAACAAGCTTTCCTTTTATCTTCTCCTTTTTAAAAGGAGAAAATATCTCCATATTGTTCTTTTTTATTTTTAAATTTAAAATCACCAACAAGCTTTCTTTTTATTTCTCCTTTTTTAGAAGAAGAAAATATCTTTAATGAACAACTTTGTCAACTGCTCCCTCCAATAGACGTTTGTGTGAACGTTTGTCCAACCACTATTCAAATCAAAAGCACCAATGGACGTCCGATTGTTTTAAGTTACCTCTAATGGACGTCCGTCTGAACGTCTGTTCTAGCGAAATTAAAAAATAGGTGACTATATTCCTACGCCAAACTTGAACCAAATATAGTACAATAGAATAATATTAGATTTCCATTAGAAAGTTTAAAAGAATATGAGTTTTAGAATTATTAATAGATTAAAAAACACAAGAAACCACTTTCCTTTCTTTTTAATCTTTGCAGTTTAATGCTTCTTTATTGATGAATCAAAGTTATTTCAACAGTGGAACACTTCCATCAATGTTGATTTTTATCATTATTGACATCATTTTGCACGCCTGGTCAGTCCCATTGAATCGTCAACTCTGGTACTAATTGTTAGGATCAGATTCCCCGATTATTTGTGAAATAAACGTAAAATAACAAGTACACACATGGAAGACTGACACAAATATATACATGGGAACCCATAAAGAAAAATCACAGGGCAAGAACGAGAGAGAATCTACTATGTAACAAGATTTACATAGAGATTTTGGCCACAATCCCTTAAGTTTCACTCTAACTTCACCTTTCTCTCGATTTTTCCTCTCAAAAGCATAAGTCCTGTCTCAAATGAGGTATTACATGATTATAAATAGTTTGAACCCTAAGAATCTAGAATCCATTAATCCAATTACATATAGTCCATGTACTCACCTTATGAGAGTCTACCTCATTAGACTAATATGATATAGAACCACACTAGATTTGAGACATACTCCAACAAATATGTAACATGGCAAATGAACTATTGGCTCAGGAATACAAGCCAACACTCCACAATCTAGTTGAAATGACACTTGTCTTCTCCTATTCAATCTAGAACACCATGAATCTGTAAGTTTTAACTTTCACATATACAGTTAAACAAAGAAATAAATTTGTCTAATCTGGAAATAAAGAAGGCATGCATGTATACTTCTAATGACAATGTATTTCTCATGAACCTTGGGGATTATATTCGATGGCAAGGACAATAATCCGGCACTTTTTTGTCATGACTCGCTACAAGAATAACATAATAAAGAAAAATAAAACCACACTCACCTCAAGATAGATCCACGACTCAGAAGGTTTCATGAAATCCTTCTAAGCCTCCCTTTCGTGATGTACTCCTCCTTGATCTAATGCTCTACTGGAAGGGTTATGGGGAGAGAAATAAGAGGCATTGATATCTCTAGGTTTAGACATGGGGAATAGGGTAGGACATTAGAGAAAGGAAAAAGGTAGCACTACCGTAATTACACACATATATAATTTTTTTTTTATCCATTGGTAACTGAATTGGTCAATTGGATATGAAGAGGAGCTAATTTAGGGAGTGGTTTAACTTATTTGATTATGGGGAAAGTTATTATTGCCTTTTTTTTAAATAAATTATTTTTACCTCAAACAGAAATTCGAGTTGTTACAATGATAGTCCCTTCCTTACGTATTATATATTCTATAGTTGGTAATGTTGCACTAGTTTGTTGTGCTTTATGGGAATGTTGTCATAAATTTTCCAGATTGTAAGCATATAATAGCACGGCGTTTCATTTTTTTCATTTTGTTGGGTTTGATCCGATTGTGGAAAAACTAATAAGTTAAAATATAACCTGTTTGAACTTTATTACCTGTAAATTGGCCACTTTTGAACTTTATGGACAGACATCTGCCCCGATGACATGACAGCACAGAAGCACCATGCTGATGAATTTAATTTATAGACAAACACCCAAAAATCTGCAGATTTAAATTTCAGAATCCACAACTGGTGTAACTTTGAAGAAGCGTGAAATAAAGTCAATTTTAGAAGTAGTGTAATCCAATTACATATGAATAAATGAGTTTGCTTGAGCAGGTCATGTCTAATCAAGAAGCAGTGGATACAATCAAAGACCAAGATAAAACAGATGCCCAACAAGCAGCAAAGCGTCTCACTCAGGAAGCTCTTTCTCGGAATAGCAAGGACGACATTTCATGTATTGTAGTAAGCTTTCAGTGATCGTACCAACTTCCCAGTTTAACAACTTTGTTTTCCATACAGAAACCATTGTGATGAGCAAGGCATGGCACTATGTATAACATAATAGAGGAGTTATCTGGTGCACTCCCACTGCACTCACACATGTATTAGGGGTCCATCTTTTTTCTTTTTTTTCTTTTAAATTTCAGCTACAGTCAGGAGAACACTGCACTCCCGACAGCAGCCGAAAATCTATGTATAATGATAAATCTAAAGGATATTATTGAAGTTTGAAGTAAATAGAGTATGTATTGTTGTGCTTAGGGGTGTGTATGGATCTACGTTGATCCGAAAATTGAATCAATCTAACCTATGTAGGTTGGATAGGGTTGTTACATTATAGGTTGGATATATGTCAAAAAATCGTAAACTTGAACTTTTTAGGTTGGTTATAAGTTTCAAGTATGAGTTATCCAACCTAACTCAATACTTGAAGGTATATATATAATTAATTATTTATATTTATAAATACATACTATATATATGTAATTATTTATTTATAAAATCCTAATCTTTTCTCTCCAAAGTATCAATCCTCCTCCACTCATCCCATCTTAACATCTTCTAATATCTCCCTACTTGTTGTAATCTTGTCTCCTCTTCTCCATATTGCATCTTAACATCTTTTTTCCTTGTCTCATCAAGAAAAAAATAAAAGAACCAGATTATCCACTCTTTTATCATGAATTATTTATAAACTTCAGAATGATAATTTATATTATTTAAGGAATGTTAGTAAATCATGTCTTTCTCTCAGATTGTTCATCATTTGTTTTAGTATTGTATATTTTTATATAATATGTTATAAATGTAATTTTTAGTTCTTAATAAGTAGATATAAAATCTGATAATCAACCTAATCCAATTTAAAATGTGTGGATCAGGTTGGTTTGAATCTAAACTAAGATTGAGTTGAGTTTAGACTAAGGTTGGATTGGTTAAGTTTAAAATTATTTAATCTGAATAATTTGGTTTAGGTTGTAGGTTCATCTTTAATTTGACCCATGTATACTTTTAATTGTGGTTTTATGTTAATATCATTATTGTTACACAAGGTACGGAATTTGTAGTTGGTATAATAAACCTGAAGAATGTTAATCAAGGTTTGAAGCAAAAAGGTAATATATTGTTGAGGCATTGTTATTATCGTTGTTGATGCACTTTGTAGAATAAATCTGATAGTTGTCATTGTAGCCTTGAAGCAATAAGGGAATACATTGTTGAGGGGAACGAAGTTGAAAAGAAATCGCTTGATATTTAGCATGATATCAATTGTTCTTGTTCTTATGTTCAATTTTCTATTGATTCTTGAGATAGAACAATATTAGAAAATTATCATTGGAGGCAGTTAGCTTGCAATACCTGTCAGGCTGTAACCTCATGTCAACTACTTTTCTCCCAAGGCATTGAATACATTTCAATCTCTAACATTTTACCACCCGAACCAAGAATTTAACAAGAACTTGGTGTTCCACAATATATATTTATCACGGATGCACATGAATAGAAAGCTCATACTGCTGGAATTCTGTAGCAGCTGCTACTTTCTCTCGCTCCCTTCATACTGTTCTCATCTCCATTCCTGCTATTGGAAAGAGAAGAAGAAAAACAATGATGGTCGTCTACGATGAGTGCTAATTCCCCCTCCAGTAAATAGAGGTCAAGTAAAGTCTCGGTCTTATTCTTCAGAAAGATTGTACTTGTAGAAACTCAGGCTGCAACAGCTTTGTCAGACAAAATCATGCGTCTCCAATGCTCCAATCCATCGACACGCTTAATCAGACTCAAAAAACAACACTAACGTTGTGTTACCGTCAAGGGAATGGTATTAGTGGTAGCTACGAACAGTAACGTTGTCGTTCCCAGTGAGTTTTATTGTCAAGGGAATGGTATTACTGGCAGTGCGTTTAGTGGTGAGAAAATGCCCAAGTTAGTTTGGAGTTACTGTGATGTCGATGACGATCCATGCTCTTATACCTTTAACAAAGTAAATATACGAGGCAGATGTAGCATATACCATGGTAGAATGAGGAGACGACATTCACGGTGAAGATCACGGTGGTTGTTCTCCTCAGTAAATTGCACCGAGCTCACTTCTGTTCAGTGCTTTCTTTACATTAATCTGTTCAGCAAATCAAATTGAAGATGGCAATTCAGAGCTCATTCTGATCCAGATTTTGTTTTTCAGAGAAGACTTAACCAGATCTACTTCATAATATAATTTGTTTGTCTATTTAGTATTTTGTCTGTCTGTTGGCGAAATTCGTGAACAGAGATATTAAACGAACAACAACGACAACAAGGATTTTTAGCCACGGTACAGACCATCTCTGAATCCTCTGATGGCATTTTTAACATGAAGTCATGGGGAGAGCAACCATAATGTCAATGTTGGGTTGCTGGTGATGGACTCTGTTAGTTGTTGACACCGAAAACCTGTCCATTGGAACAGGTAAGAAGTGAAAATTTCTATACTCTTTAAGAGAAGCTACTCTTTGAATCCAGGCGAAGTCTCTAGATCTGTGGATCATGCCCGGTAATGGCCGTGGCACCAAAAGACAGACTAATCTAATGAAAGATTGATGTTCCATTATTTGTCGGTACAGCTCATAAGATGTTTAGAATAAATAAAGTATACATGAAGGTGACTTTGAACATGTTCTATGAAATCCACAAGCTACCACAGGGTCTAGTCATTTTTGGCTCATAAAACCCTATTTGATTTGTAGGAGTTTTCTTTTACTTACAGATTCTAAATTTGCAACTATGGTTTTAAATATTGATTTCATGTTGAACTTGAATCCAACAAAAAACTAAGATACGTATCGGACTTCAATGGAAATATCGATAAAAATACGATAAATTTACAAAAATAAATAAATAATTTAAAATTTTGATTTAAAACTGTAAAATATGCTACAATAAGTAATAATTTACATCTAAAACTGCTTAGATTTACTTCTTTAAAATATAAATTACATTAAAATATGCTATATAGACTTAACACAAATATCCTAAAACATTTATAATATCTAAAAATACTTTAAAAAAAATTTAATAAAACATATTTAAAAATCCTTAATATATGTTTAAAATGAAGAATTCGCACGATATTTAATATAAAAAGAAAGTAGAGATAAGAGAATACTTAAATGTTGGAAATGTAGAATTTAGATAAAAACTTATTGTGCTCCCATCTGAAAATGGTATATAGATTTATATCCTAATCTCAACACTAAGTTAGGAAGAATCAGCTGCAACAAATCAACAACAAAGGAGAAGACTAAGCATAATTGAAATGTCAAATATTGAAGAAAGTAAGGTCAACTCAACAAGATTCAATGTAAAAAATACCCAATGTTGGACAACATGAGTCGGCTCGACCAACATGGGGACCAAAAAACAATATTTCTAGAAATAAAGTATATAATCATGTCTACATATATGAAACCCGACATGTGTGGATGGATGTTCAGAACTATGTTTGTAACTGAAGTATTTGGTTTCTAAGTTACAAATTATACATATTTTATTTGATTAGCACTTCGCAATAGTTCAATAACGGAAGAGAAATTAATCAATAGAAGAAGTGTTCTAATTTAAATTCCTTGGAAAGAAAAGGAAACATTGTAAGAAACTCCTGATTCCAATTGACCAATTGTCAGTATTCCGGCCTCTTAAATGGAATAAAATCCCCTCGTATATTATATTGGTCAAAGTGGAGGATTTTTGCCATTGAAAACTAGCTAGATAGATCCCCACTTTTCAGTTAAATAGATCTTTTCAGTTAAAATCCCCTTGTTATTATACTGGTTCCTTTTTATTTCTCACCTTTCGGTTAAATAGATCTTCCACATCAGTATTAAACAATCAATTATATCTTACCATCTATGGTCACAAATACGTTTTTTACTCGAAAAAGGATAGAGGTCACAGATATGATAGGAAGATGAGGACCGTTGATGGAAGTCCTATCCATTTGACCCTTCTTCTTTTTTGTGTAAATGATAATTAATATATATTACACTCAAACACTTGTTATGAGAAATCACCACTAAGTGATGTAATACATATAATGTCTATAGGAGTCGAAATTTCGACTTCTTATACAACCACAAAGAGACTTTACCATTAGATCAAGTAGTTGCAGACCATTTGACCCGTAGCTATCATTTATAGACATTGTTGGGTGTTTGTGTAATGCAATTTGTAAAACCAGTGTCAAGGAGGAAGTTCGAATATGGAATTCTGATCAGAATGCATCATCCTGCAAGCTCTTTAGACCTGCACTAACTGCCACAAACACACTTCTGAATACTATAGTATGCCAGAGAATCTTGATCGTGTTGATGGTTGCAACCTATTAACTTGTACAAATTGCTTGTGGGCCTTCCGTCAGGAACACTCCGGGAGCTCGGATTAGAGCTCTGCAGAGAGCAGGATTTGGTGTTCGAACAGAGTTCATGGCAGATTATTTCGCAGAATCCCATAGGCTTCAGGCTCAATGGATGATGAGCTTGACCGATACCAAAGAAAATAAAACTGCAGTTGGTGAACTGAACTTGGTACTGAATGGAATAAGAACCATTGAGGCTAGACACAATTTTCCAGCTGATTTTATTTTCTCTGGTTGTGTACTAATCACTTTAGACTTGAGCTTGATGTCTTTTACTTTATTTCTTAGTCATCCATGCAGACCAATGGAATATTTTAAGAATGTATCATTCAACAACCTATGATAACATCATGCCAATAAGCAAAGACAATAACCAATGAACCACCCCAATACAATTCTAGTATTCGAAGTCTGTTCAATGTGCACTACTTTTTTTTTAATAAGTGAACATGGCTGGGTGAGTACGAGAAAGGGAAAAAAGAAAAGAAGAAAAACCCACAGGCCACAGGGTCCGGGAGAGATTTCACTTTCCAATATCTTCGACAGGCCGACAGCCCATAGAAACACAGAAACAACAGTAACGAAACAGAGAAAAAGGGGGGAGAATAAAGGAACAGCTGTAGATCGTGGGGAACATAATCACTACTCAATTAAGTGGATCTCATTCTGTCATTCATTAGTCGTCACAAATATTTGTGGCTCTTTAATGATCACCAACTTCAACTTCCTTCTATACATATTAATTCTCCAAAGCATTAATTGAAATTAAAGGTGGTAAAGAAAAGACAGGATTACAACCAAAACATGCAAAAGCGGGGGAAAAAAAAAAGGGCGGGAAAGGAAGAGACTGACTGACCGGTAGGGAACAACTTGTACCATGGATACCGAAACGTACTCTTTAACACGAATCTCGAGAAAATACCATTAGAAGACCGTAGTTTTCACCGTTGCGCGTCACTGTTACATGACCAGCTCGTTCACCCAATCCAGATCAGGCCCACTGTCCTGCTCTGGCGCCGGTGCCGGTGCCGGTGCCGGCGCCGGCGCCTTCGCCACCACTTCGTTGGTGGTGGATGGCCAGAACAACCCAAGTTTTGTGGTGGTGGAGCTGAGATACATGGCTTCCATGGACTTCACCAACCCGGTATAGACGTAGTTTTCCAATGTTTTTGTCTCAGTACTGTGGTTTCTTGCTCTCACCGCTACGTCGCTGCTCGACGGAGATGGCGGGGGCGAAGAATACGGGAAGCCCGTCAAGGTGGACGTCGGGGAGCAAGACGTCGACCCACAGCTGGGCATCGGTTTTGGTAGGAAGATGCAGCGCGTTTTGCGAGTGGTGGCATTGATGGCGGCGGGACGGAGTTGGCCGGGGCTATGGGCGAAGAAGCAGACCTTACGGCGGCAGCTCCGGCCGTCCTTGCACGGCATGGTACGGTAGCGGGAGGGGTGGAGCCAACACTCGAACACACCGTGGGAGAACTCGCATGCATCGCCACGGCCACAGCTCCCGTCACGGCGGAATGCCGGACAAACTATACCGGAGTATTGATATCTGTAACGTTATCGTTAGTTTTGACGTAACGATTTGTTAAGATAGATTGGGATTTCGCGTAATTTAAGAAAAGGTTACCATGCATCTTACATAAAAAGGGAAATAATGTTAATACTTTGTTGTAATTAAGGCGTTTTGATGTAGTGATTAGGAACTTAATGGTACCGGCGAGGGTCACGTCGGCGGGCTTTCTCGCCCGGGTGGGCGAAGGGACAATCCGTCCAGTCGTGGCTCCTGACCCTCATGCACCGCCGAACTTTGAACACGTACATGCGGAACTCGTCGGAGGAGTACGCATCCACAGACCACCACCGTCCCGTCGTGTAGTCCTCCTCCCCGGCTTCCTTGGACTGCATCTCTTCCACTCCCCCACCGGCCAAGCGGGCATTGCCATCACCATCACCACCAGCACCAGCACCAGCACCAGCACCAGCACCTCCTCCATCTGCTCGTCGCGACCGAGAGGGTTGTCGGCGGTGAGAAGGGAGATCCATGTTGGAGATCAGGAGGCTCTTCTTCTTCATGGAGTACTGGAAGACAAACATGACTCGTTCTCCTTTTTATTCTTGCTTCTCCTGCTTTAATTAATTGGAGAATGTGAGGAGGACAAGAGAGAAATGGAAGTACTAGGAAGTTTATGGAGAGGAAAAGGGAGACGGGGGTTGTGAGATGTGAAGATGGAGAGAGATGCATGCATGAGAGACAGAAAGTTGAGATGGGGTTGGAAGGTGGAAAGGCGAAATTTGAAGGATCATAGTCATAGATATTGGCCGTGAAGATCTTATTGATTTGGACTGACAGCAGTAGAATACAGAAGAACTAAAACGTACGTATGACGGTAGTCATCATTAAGGAAGTCGTTTCGAACGTCAGAAGAGTCGCGATCTCATTATTCTTTTTCAGCTCAAGATGGAAATGGCTTTGATGAGATCAACTCAATGAGATAACGATAGTACTGACCATGGTTTTCCGAGCCAGAAGACGAATGAATGTGCGTTTCTTGTGATTCCGTTGCTTAAGTTGTGTGCGCTCGTGGTGTGTTGGGGATGGGGAGAAGCATGCAAGTGATGTATGTGTCACCGGCAATGGACATAAAGGCCACGTGTTTTACCAGACAAAGTTGTATATATTCTTAACATAAGCAAGTTGACGGAAGGATCACGTACGGATGAATATATGGACCGATTTCGAAAAGAGGCCTAATATATCGTAAACTTGATACCATCATGTTACAGACATTTGATGTCAGCTTCGCCTTCACAGCCTCCGAACCATGCATACACCTCTGAAAATACGTTTCATGCACCGACATTCCTGAAATGGATTCCATTCACCAATTCTTATTCATGCAATGCTATTTATTTGGACGCAACAGAACAGATGTGCAAGAAAATGTTTTGGCTAGTGCTGGAAACAAACTTGTTCTTTGGCGTGAATGACGGTGCCAGGTGGTCCGATTGCAGTCGGACGAGGAGTAGAGAAAGTCTACGAAGAAAGAATTGACTGTGTATTTTACAACCTCAGTGTATTTTGACTGGTTTGGAAGCAGAGTGCAACTGACAAATAAACCAACTCAAGTAGCCTTTGTGGTTCAACAATCCCTAACAACACTATTACCATTTCATTAAAAAAAAAAAAAACAAACAAACAAACAAATAAGATGATAAACGAGCTGGCCAAAAGAAAAATTGATGCAGAAAAATATGTCGTATAACTAATGACAGCGACAATATTTTTTTTTTGGTTAATCGGTAGTTGTATTTCTTTCTATTAATAAAAAATTATAGTCACCAAAAAGTAGTGTTTAAAGTCCACCTGAATATTACAAAAATAATGCCTTGTCACACATTAAGTGACCAAAAGCCCAAAAAATATATGCTGTTCGATTGTTGAGAAGTATAAAGCCGTCAACGAAGGCTAAATGTTGACATCCCAAAACAAAAAGTACTATCTGTGAGAAACTATAACAGATTAACCAAAGGTTAAAAATAGCCTTGGATAGATGGAGTTCCAAGGGTCGTCTCACTATCAAGAGCCAAAACCTGCTCCCCCTCTTTGCTCTGTTGAAAAGCAGATATTGCCAGTAAATTCTCAGCCCTTTCAAATCCTGTAGCCAAAGAATCTATCCAACAATGAAACATTGCAATGATATCATTCAAAATCATAAGTAGATTCCTGTGGGAACCCCTAAAGATTCTATTATTTCTCTCCTGCCAAACAAACCAAATGACAACAAGAACCAGACTATGTGCACCAGCTAAGGTGACTTTGAATTTAATGGCAGGTGGTATTGCAAGTAAGTCCTTTATGGAATTAAAAGCTGGATAAATATATTCATTGGAAAGAGAGTGCCAGATAGACTGCACAAAAGGGCAGAATAAGAACAGGTGCTTCACAGTTTCAA
>JAMKQA010006156.1:0-10261 GCA_024699735.1 Posidonia australis | reverse complement strand
AAGAGAGGACACGCCAACTAAGAGGCTGTCGGTGACAGTCCAGGGGGAGGACAACTGTGCACATCATCCGAGAAGCAAGAAGTGATGGTTCGGAGACCAGGAAAGTGGACTCACCCACCGAAAGTTGTCGGTGACGTTCCAGTGGAAGGATAATCGAACTCATAAACCGAGAAGCTGGCGGTGAAGGTTCGGAGATTCGAAGAGTGGACTTACCCATCGAGAGGCTGTCGGTGACGGTCTAGAGGGAAGGATAACCGAAATCATCAACCGAGAAGCAGGCAGTGATGGTTCGGAGACCAAGAAAGAGGATTCATCCACAGAGAGGCTGTCAGTGAAGGTCCAGGGGAAGGATAACCGAACACATCAACCGAGAAGCAAGCAGTGACGGTTTGGAGGCCAGGAAAGCGGACTCACCAACTGAGAGGCTGTCGGTGATGGCCTAGGAGGAGGACAACCGAACACGTCATCCGAGAAGTAGGCGGTGATGGTTCGGAAATCCGAAGAGTGGACAAACCAAGCAAGAGGCTGTCTGTGATGGTCCAAGGGAAGGATAACCGAACACATCAAATGAGAAGCAGGCAGTAATGGTTAGGAGATTCGAAGAGTAGACACGCCAATTGAGAGGCTGTCGATGATGGTACAAGAGGAGGACAACCGAACACATCATCTGAGAAGCTGGTAGTGAAGGTTCGGAAACCCAGAAAGCGGACTCACCCATCCAGAGGCTATCGGTGATGGTCCACGAGGAGGGACAACTGAACACATCAACCGAGAAGCAGGCGGTGATGGTTCAGATACTAGGAAAACACACTCACCAACCGAGAGGCTATCGGTGACGGTCCTGGGGAAGGATAACCGAACACATCAACCGAGAAGCAGACGGTGATGGTTCAGAGATCAGAAGAGTGGACTCACCTACCGAGTGGCTATCGGTGACAGTCCAAGGGATGGATAACTGAACACATCAAACAAGAAGCAGGCAGTGATGGTTTGGAGCCATGGAAAGCAAACCCACCCACCAAGAGGCTGTCGGTGATGGTCATGGGGAAGGATAACCGAACACATCAACAGAGAAGCAGTCGGTGACAGTTCAGAGACTAGGAGAACGGACTCACCCACTAAGAGGCTGTCGGTGACGGTCAAGGGGAAGGATAACCGAACACATCAACCAAGAAACAAGCAGTGATGGTTTGGAGATCAAAAGAGCGGACACGCCAACCAAGTGGCTATCAATGACGGTCCAGGGGTGGACAACCGAACACATCATCCGAGAAGCAGGCGGTGATGGCTCGGAGACTAGGAACGCAGACTCACCCACCGAGAGGTAGTCGGTGATGGTCCAGGGGAAGGATAACCTATCCCATCAACCAAGAAGAAGACGGTGACGGTTCAGAGACTAGGAAAGCGAACTCACACACCAAGAAGTTGTCGGTGACGGTCCAGGGGATGGATAACCGAACACATCAACTGAGAAGTAGGTGGTGATGGTTCAGAGAATAGAAGAGCGGACACGCCAATCGAGAGGCTGTCGGTGACAGTCCTGGGGGAGGACAGCCATACACATCATCTGAAGCAGGAAGTGATTGTTCGGAGACTAGGAAAGCAGACTCACCCACCGAAAGATGTCAGTGACGTTCCAGGGAAGGATAACCGAACACATCAACCGAGAAGCAGGTGGTGACGGTTCGGAGATCCGAAGAGTGGACTCACCCACCAAGAGGCTGTCGGTGATGGTGCAGAGGGAAGGATAACCGAATACATCAACCAAGAAGCAGGCGGTGACGGTTCGGAGACCATGAAAGCAGACTCACCCACCGAGAGGCTGTCAGTGATGGTCCAAGGGAAGGATAACCGAACACATCAACCGAGAAGCAGGCGGTGACGGTTCGGAGACTAGGAAAGCGGACTCACCCACTGAGAGGCTGTCGGTGATGGTCCAGGAGGAGGACAAGCGAACACATCATCTGAGAAGTAGGCGGTGATGGTTCGATAATCCCAAGAGTGGACAAACCAACCGAGAGGCTGTCTGTGATGGTCCAAGGGAAGGATATCCGAACACATCAAACGAGAAGCAGGCGGTGATGGTTAGGAGATTCAATGAGCAGATACGCCAACCGAGAGGTTGTCGGTGACGATCCAAGAGGAGGACAACCGAACACATCATCCGAGAAGTAGGCGATGAAGGTGCGGAAACCCAGAAAGCGGACTCACCCATCGAGAGGCTATCGGTGACGGTCCAAGAGGAAGGATAACCGAACACGTCAATCGAGAAGCAGGCAGTGATGGTTTGGAGACCAACAGAACAAACTCAAAAACCGAGATGCTGTCGGTAACGATCCTGGGGAAGGATAACCAAACACATCAATCGAGAAGCAGACGGTGAGGGTTCGGAGATCAGAAGAGTGGACTCACCTACCGAGAGGTTGTCGGTGACAGTCCAAGGGAAGGATAACCGAACACATCAACCAAGAAGCAGGCAGTGATGGTTTGGAGACATGGAAAGCAGACCCACCCATCGAGAGGCTGTCGGTGACAGTCTTGGGCAGGATAACCGAACACATCAACTAAGAAGCAGGCGGTGATGGTTCAGAGACCAGGAAAGTAGACTCACCCACTGAGAGTCTGTCGGTGACGGTCTAGGGGAAGGATAACTGAACACATCAACCGAGAAGCAGGCGGTGATGGTTCGGAGATCAGAAGAGTGAACACGCCAATTGAGAGGCTGTCGGAGACGATCCAGGGGGAGGAAAACCAAACACATCATCCGAGAAGAAGGGGGTGATGGCTTAGAGACCATGAAAGTAGTCTCACCCATCAAAAGCTGTCGATGAAGGTCTAGGGGAAGGATAACTGAACACATCAACCAAAAAGCAAGCGGTGACTGTTCGAAGACTAGGAAAGTGGACTCACCCACCGAGAGGCTGTCGGTGATGGTCCAAGAGGAGGACTACTGAACACATCAACCGAGAAGTAGGCGTTGATGGTTCGAAAATCTGAAGAGTGGACAGACAAACCAAGAGGCTGTCAGTGACGATCCAGGAGAAGGATAACCGAACACATCAAACGAGAAGCAAACGTTGATGGTTAGGAAATCTGAAGGGAAGACACGTCAATCGAGAGGCTGTCGATGACGGTCCAAGAGGAGGACAACTTAACACATCATCCGAGAAGCAGGCGGGGTTGGTTCGGAAACCCAGAAAGTGGACTCACCCACCAAGAGGCTGTCGGTGATGGTCCAGGAGGAAGGATAAACGAACACATTAACCAAGAAGCAGGCGGTGATCGATCGGAGACCAGGAAAGCAAACTCACCAACTGAGAGGCTATCGGTGACGGTATCGGGGAAGGATAACCGAACACATCAACAGAGAAGTAGACGGTGATGGTTAGGAGATCAGAAGAGTGGACTCATCCACCGAGAGGCTGTCGATGACAGTCCAGGGGAAGGATAACCGAACACATCAACCAAGAAGTAGGTAGTGATGGTTCAAAGACAAGGATAGACCCACCCACCGAGAGGTTGTCGGTGACGTTCCAGGGGAAGGATAACCGAACACATAAACCGAGAAGCAGGCGGTGACGGTTCGGAGACCAGGAGAGCAGACATAACAACCCAGTGGCTGTCGGTGACGGTCTAGGGGGAGGACAACCGAACACATCATCTGAGAAGCAGGCGGTGATGGTTCGGAGAGCATGAAATTGGACTCACACATCGATAGATGTCATTAACGGTCAAGGGGAAGGTAACTTAACACATCAACTGAGAAGCAGGCGGTGACGGTTTGGAGATCCAAAGATTCGACTCACCCACCGAGAGGCTGTTAGTGATGGTCCAGAGGGAAGGATAATCGAACACACCAACCGAGAAGCAAACGCTGACGGTTCGGAGACCAAGAAAGCGGGCTCACCAACCGAGAGGTTGTTAGTGAATGTTCAGGGGAAGGATAACAGAACACATCAACCGAGAAGCAGGCGGTGACTGTTCGGAGGCTGGAAAGCGGACTCACCCACCGAGAGCTGTCGGTGTTGGTCCAGGAGGAGGACAACTGGACACATAATCCGAGAAGTAGGAGGTGATGGCTCGGAAATCTGAAGAGTGGACAAACCAAACCAGAGACTGTCTGTGATGGTCAAGGGGAAGAATAACCAAACACATCAAACGAGAAGCAGGCGGCGATGGTTAGGTGATCCGAAGAGTAAACACACCAATCGAGAGGTAGTCGGTGATGGTCCAGGAGGAGGACAACCGAACACATCATCTGAGAAGCAGGCGGTGATGGTTAGAAAACCTAGAAAGTGGACTCACCCACTGAGAGGCTGTCGATGACGATCCAGGAGGAAGGATAACCGATCACATCAACCGAGAAGCAAGCGGTGATGGTTCGGAGACCAGGAAAGCAAACTCACCAACCGAGAGGCTGTCAGTGATGGTCCTGGGGAAGGATAACCGATCACATCAATCGAGAAGCAGACGATGATGGTTCAGAGATCAGAAGAGAGGACTCACCCACTAAGAGGCTGTTGGTGATAGTCCAGGGGAAGGATAACCAAACACATCAACCATGTAGCAGGCAGTGATGGTTCGGAGACAGGGAAAGCAGACCCCCCCCACCGCGAGCCTGTCGGTGATGGTCCAGGCGAAGGATAACCGAGACATCAACCGAGAAGCAGGCAGTGATGGTTTGGAGACCTGGAAAGCGGACTCACCCATAGAGAGGCTGTCGGTTACAGTCCTGGGGAAGGATAACCAAACACATCAAACGAGAAGCAGGCGGTGATGGTTAGGTGATCCGAAGAGTAGACACACCAATCGAGAGGTTGTCGGTGATGGTCCAGGAGGAGGACAACCGAACACATCATCCGAGAAACAGGCGGTGATGGTTCGAAAACCTAGAAAGCGTACTCACCCACCGAGAGGCTGTCGATGACGGTCCAGGAGGAAGGATAACCGAACACATCAACCGAGAAGCAGGAAGTGATGGTTCGGAGACCAGGAAAGCAAACTCACCAACCGAGAGGCTGTCAGTGACGGTCCAAGGAAGGATAACTGATCACATCAATCGAGAAGCAGACGATGATGGTTCGGAGATCAGAAGAGTGGACTCACCCACCGAGAGGCTGTTGGTGACAGTCTAGGGGAAGGATAATTGAACACATCAACCAAGTAGCAGGCAGTGATGGTTCGGAGACAGGGAAAGCAGACCCCCCCCACCGAGAGCCTGTCGGTGACAGTCCAGGGGAAGGATAACCGAACACATCAACCGAGAAGCAGGTAGTGACGGTTTGGAGACCAGGAAATCGGACTCACCCACAGAGAAGTTGTCGGTTGCGGTCCTGGGGAAGGATAACCGAACACATCAACCGAGAAGCAAGCAGTGATGGTTCAAAGATCAGAAGAGCAGACATGCCAACCCAGTGGCTGTCGGTGACGGTCCAAGGGGAGGACAACCGAACACATCATCCGAGAAGCTGGCGGTGATGCTTCGGAGAGCATGAAAGTGGACTCACCCATCGAAAGCTGTCGATGATGGTCTAGGGGAAGGATAAATTAACCCATCAACTGAGAAGCAGGCAGTGACGGTTCGGAGATCCATAAACTGGACTCACCCACCGAGAGGGTGTCAGTGACTGTCCTGGGGGAAGGATAACCGAACACACCAACCATGAAGCGGGAGGTGACGGTTTGAAGATCCGAAGAGTGGACTCACACATCAAGAGGCTGTCAGTGACGATCCGGGGGAAGGATAACCAAACAGATCAACCAAGAAGCAGGCGGTGATGGTTCACAGACCAGGAAAGCGAACTCACCCACCGAGAGAATGTTAGTGACGGTCCAAGAGGAAGGATAACCGAACATATCAACCAAGAAGCAGGCGGTGACATTTCGGAGACGAAGAAAGCTGACTCACTCACCGAGAGGCGGTTAGTGATGGTCCAAGGGAAGGATAACCGATCACATCAATCGAGAAGCAGGCGGTGATGGATCGGAGATCCAAATAGTGGACTCACCCACCGAGAGGCTATCTGTGACAGTCCAGGAGAAGGATAACCGAACACATAAACTAAGAAGCAGGAAGTGATGGTTCGGAGACCAGAAAAGAAGACTCACCCACTGAGAGGCAGATGGTGGCGGTCCAGGGGAAGGATAACTGAACACATCAACTAAGAAGCAGGTGGTGATGGTTCAGAGACTAGGAAAGTGGACTCACCCACCGAGAGGCTGTCGATGACGGTCCAGGAGGAAGGCAACCGAACACATCATCCGAGAAGCAGGCGGTGATGGATCGGAGTCCAGGAAAGTGGACTCACCCACAGAGAGACTGTTGGTGACGGTCCAGGCGAAGGATAAATGAATACATCAACCAGGATACAGGCGGTGACGGTTCGGAGACTAGGAAAGCAGACTCACCCAACGAGAGGTTGTTGGTGACGGTCAAGGGGAAGGATAATCGAACACATCAATCGAGAAGTAGGCGGTGATGGTTCGGAAATCCGAAGAGTGGACTCACCCAATGAGAGGCTGTCGATGACAGTCCAGGGGAAGGATAACCGAACACATCAACTAAGAAGTAGGCAGTGATGGTTCGGAGACCAGAAAAGAAGACTCACCCACCGAAAGGCAGATGGTGACGGTCCAGGGGAAGGATAACTGAGCACATCAACTAAGAAGCAGGCGGTGATGTTGGTGCAGGATCCTTGTGGAGCTTAGACATTTCGTTTGGCTTTGATGTTCGGTGGCTCCCATGCTAACCTAGTCATCTGTGTAGTGACAACTGAGGAGGGAAAAATTCATTCTAACATTGGCAAGCTTTTCCAAATTTTCATTATCTGGCAAAATGTTATTGACAAGCAAACTACCCTTTCTAATTGTTCTTAATGTTTTCTTCTTCTTTTTTCTTTTTCATTTTTTACAACTTTTGTGCTTTCTATTTTTTTTGTGTTTTGATATACGGTGATGCAAAAAGAACACAAAGGAAACACAGGAAAAGGATACATCTCCAGTCCTTGTTGTTGCTGTCTTACCAATGCCATTGGGGTTCAAAGTAACTCCTTGCAGCGCCACTAGAAATCGGAATCAAGGTAAGTGTATCTGAAGCCACCACAACCATTAGTGAAACTGAGACTGTCAATGTGAATGCTGCATTTGCTAAGGACATTAAGATTGTATCTCTATTTGAGTTGATATCCGCTATGTTGGCTGTCTCCCACTTGATCTTGGGTATTTGCATGTGCTGAATTAAATTGGTGCATGGCAAACTGGAAACTTTAGGTTGGGCCCCCCGCAGAGGAACAAGAACAAGAGTGGCGCATATGAGTGTCGCTAGACGGAACTGAGAAAAAAGACAAGAACAAGCTAGGAAAAAGAAGAACTAGAACAAGAGCAACAAATGTGAACGTTGTGGAAAAGACAAGAGAACAACCTAGGCTAAAGAGGCCCAATGGATTCCTCAGAAAAGAACTAGGAAAAGAAAAAAGAAAGGAAAACCCCGAAGTTCATACATCCATAAAGCTTGCAGGCTTAGATGAGGCAAGGTTGGCTACACTAGGGTATACAGATGTTGATGCATGTGTGAGTACTGTGCAGCGGGCCTAGGCTCTGCCTCCTGTGTATGAATACTAATGACCTTGCGGTCAATCAAATCCTAAACTGCTCCCCAAAGTGTAAAGCAATTATCTGTAGAGTGCCCGTCGGCTCTATGGTAACTGCAATATAAATCCGCTTTAAAGCACCACGGTAGTGGGTTTGGTGGTGGGCAGATTTCCAGAAGCCTCAGTATTGATGCTACCCTAGGGAATATGACACTCAGTGGCTCAACCAGAGGAGTGTAGTCCCTCTCAAGTCGTGGGAGCCGCCTTGATCCTCGATAGTGCTCTTGGCTTGCCGGTGCTGGCAGGTAGACTGGCTCGGTGGGAATAATGACCTGATACGGAGCTGGCGGGCTCACCATATTGGTTGGCATAGTAGGAGCTCCTACGTATGCCACTGCATTCCTAGCTGACTCTTTCTTCTGGCTAAACCAAGTGTTAGATCCATTGTTGCCATTGTTATTGTTACTAGTTCTGCCGATAGCCATAGTCTGCTTGGCGAATGCTGCTAGTGCATGGAAGCCCCCGCTATTGAGTGAGCTCTCAATGCGGGTGCCAGCTTTTATCAGGGCAATGAAAGTGGAAATGGTTTGAATACTCAGTAGGGCCCTAATGGCTGGCTACGCTCCTCAAATAATTATTTCGATAGACTCCTTGTCAGAGGGTCTATCGTGCACTTGTAAAGCAAGGGATTGCTAGCCCTCGACGTACTCCCCGAACGGCTCGTAAGGCTTCTGCTTGGTAGTGACTAGGTCCTCGAGCTTTGGGACCATGTCTAGGTTAATAGAGTTCTGATCCAGGAAAGCTTGGCTCAGATCGTTCCAGGTCTTGATGGTGGTCATATCCAGCGATGTGAACCACTTCAAAGCTGGACCAATAAGACTTTTCTAGAAAAGGTGAATGAGAAGTCTCTCGTCAACTTGGAGCTGAAAGAGATCGCCACAGTACACCCTAAGATGTGAAATCGGGCAGCCTTTCCCATTATACTTCTCGAATTCAGAGGTCCCAGAAAGAGAAGGACTGGCAGTGCCCTCCCTACACTTGTCGAAGAGCTTTCTCTAGGTCATTCATCCTGGCAAAAAGAGCATTGGGAGTCGCTATTGGCATTAAGTGTGCAGCCTGGGCAGGTCCTGCGTACGCTGTGTCTATAGCACTCGTGTTCTCCTCCAGATCTATCATCTCGCCACCTGGTGCTATGGCGTGATAACCAGCGTACACGTGTGTGTATGTTAGTTGTGGTGTGCATACTGACGCCTGAACTTGATGCAAAGGTATTGAAATGTTATGCTGTGTGGTGCATGTAGTTGTGTATGGGAGTAGAAGCTGCTGAACCGGTATGGTCGGGTTCATAGGCCGATGTAATCCTGCCAGCCTAAGTGGCTGACCACCAGTTGAAGGAGGAATATGTTGTGCATGTTGTGGATATGACGCTATAGGAAGAGTGGCTACTCCCGTTGTCGGGACAGTGGGAAGTTGTGGCGACAACTACACTAGTGGAGTAACTAGTGCTACATGAAGTGCCTGAGCAGGTGGAACGAGATCCTCAAGAATGGGATAAATAGGCGTAGTCAAAGTGGGATCCAAAGAGAAAGCCATGCTTTGCAATCTCTGTGCAAGGGCCAGAAGCTGCTGAGACTGTACAGTGGTAGAACCATCGGTAGTGGTACCGAGGGCTAGAAGATCAAGCAACAGGGATGTCATAGGGGCATGGAGGTTTAAAGATGCTACGGGTTGGATTCCTATTGAGGAGACTATCGCAGCCAACTAGGTATCAAATGAATGATGGTCAACATAAGGACTGGGCACCATCAGATCAGATGCCTTGGAAGTTGTCATGGTAACCGCCTCCTTTGAGGGCTCTAAACCAATAAAGGTCTGCCAGTGTCCTAAAACCGGAGGGCAAGGAACTCCAGGTGCTGGAAAGAAGCCACCATGGAGCGTTGAAGGAATGAGTGATGAAATGGCAAAAGAGTGAGGACGGGTAAAAACAGGAATCCCCTCTAGAGCAACTGGTGCAGAGGTCTCAGAAGCCCGTTGGGCCATGATGGACCACGAACAGGTGAGAATAGGGTTGCGATTGCAAGTGAAAGGACAACGCTTATGAGGAGCTATCGTCAGAAGTGACGAATAGCTCAAGAACAGACAGTCGAGAATAATGCCACAAGACCGATGTCATAGAAAGGAACTCCCAGGCTCAAACCTAGAAATTCACACACACAACTCTATTCCTGGCAAATGAAAAGAAACCTAAAGTGTCAATGGAAAAGAGAGAAAGAGTGAAAAAGTGAAGACAAGACAACACAAGAAAATAAGTTAGCTATGCAATTATTTGTTAGGGTGGCATGAATGGCACACATGCACATGAATGCTACTAACATGCTCTCTCTCACCAAGCATGTCCCACATGGAGCTGACCATGTGGAATACACTCATGGGTTTGGGTTTTTCGACTCTGGTCAGAAAGTAAGGTCCCCATTCTAAATCCTCGCTAAAGCGCAAGAAGTGAACAGGTGGTGCGTTGGTGGGCTCTGTAGGATCGAATAGCTCCTCTAGAGGGGGGGTGAATAGAGAATTAGCACTTTTTAATTACTTATATCAGTTTTTACAGGTGAATGAAAAATTGCATGTAAGGAGATTATTTTATACGTATAAACAGCTTAACTACTCAAGCAATC
>JAMKQA010006155.1:0-18219 GCA_024699735.1 Posidonia australis | reverse complement strand
GGTTAGCCACATCCAAAGCAACATCTGGAAAGCTCATCTATGAGTCACCTCAAAATCGGGGTGTCTACAGATGCCCCTCCCTGAGCGAGGTCGAGGGATGAAGGGAACCAAGACCGATGCTCAGGGTTGACAAGATACCCCCATTTTGAGGTTACAGAAGGATGGTGTTTGTTGTAGACAGTAAGTCACTTATTCGACGGATGCACCGAAAGTCATGACTTGTTGCCAAATGCAAATGTGAATGCGAAATGCATGCAACAACTGATCTAAATGCTGGGGATGTGATGCTAATGCGAGATGCCAATGCAAAAGCCGATGTTGAAGGCCGATGTGAAGCTAATACTTGACGTAAGAATGGATGCTTGGAAGGCGATGTAATGCTGATGCTAGTGCTGAAATAACAAGGCAAAAGATAAAGGAATCCTGCACATAGAGGAAACCACGGGCAGGTAAATGATAAGTTGTCAGACTCATCAGCTGGATTATTGAGGTTATCAACCTAAGAGATGGGATATGACGAGTCAAATAAGTCTTGTCATCCCGACCGCCTAATAGCGTGACAGTTGTCAACCGAGTAGTTGGGGATACCAGCCCAAGAAAAAGGGGGCATGACAAACATACCATTTGTCAAGCAAAACAGGGCCCTGTCTGCACGGACCAAAGGCGAACAAAGAGATTTCGCACCCGCGAAAACTCAAAACAGAAGAGAGAAACAAAAGGACCTTAACTGCCTGGTCAAAGGGTCAAACAACTGGATTCCGTGCCTGCGAAAACCCAGAACAAAAAGGAAAAGGACCTTAACCGCCTGGTCAAAAGGTCAAGCAGTTGGATTTCCTGCCCAGGGAAATCCGAGAAAGGGGCTAGGACCTTGACCATCTGGTCAAATGGTTAAGCCACAGGATTTCCTGCCCAAGGAAATCCGAGAAACCAAGGACTTTGATCGCCCGGTCAAAGTCAACCAGCTGGATTCCACGCCCGCGAAAGTCCAGGAAAGGCAACCGACATTTGATCGCCTGGTCAAAGCCAGCAAACTGGATTTCGCGCCCACGAAAATCCAAAAGGGGCAAATGACGTTGACCACCTGGTCAAAGTCAACAAGCTGGATTCTACACCCGCGAAAATGCAAAAGAGAGGCAAATGACGTCGATCGCTCGGTTAAAGTCAACAAGCTAGATTTCGCGCTCGCGAAAATCGAAAAGGGGCAAATGACGTTGACCGCTCGATCAAAGTCAACAAGCTAGATTTTGCGCCTGCGAAAATTCAAAAGGGGCAAATGACGTTGACCGCCTGGTCAAAGTCAACAAGCTAGTTTTCGCGCCCGTGAAAATCCAAAAGGGGCAAACTGGATTCCGCACCTGTGAAAATCCAGGAGGGGGCAAATGACATTGACCGCCCGGTCAAAGTCAGCAAGCTGGATTTCGCGTCCACGAAAATCCAAAAGGGGCAAACGACATTAATCGCCCGGTCAAAGTCAACAAGCTGGATTCCCCGCCCGTGAAAATCCAAGAGGGGGCAAATGACATTGACCACTCGGTCAAAGTCAGCAAGCTGGATTTCGTGCCCGCGAAAGTCCAAGAAGGGCAAACGACATTGACCACCCGGTCAAAGTCAACAAGCTAGATTTCGTGCCCGCAAAAGTCCAAAAGGGCAAACGACATTGATCGCCCGGTCAAAGTCGACAAGTTGGATTTCGGCAAAAATCCAAAAGGGGCAAACGACATTGACCGCCTGGTCAAAGTTAACAAGCTGGATACCGCGCCCGTGAAAATCCTAGAGAAAGAGGTAGAAGGATCTCATCCGCTCGGAAGGAGATCCTGAAAAATCAAAGCGATGATCCCTAGATTGTCCCTCAAGAAGGAAAAAAGGCTAAGATACCCTGAAGGGCAGATTTATGAATATGCTGGCTGCTGATGCTGTGGTGTAGAAACTGGCACTCTTGCTGATATGCATGTACAATCTCTTCTTGCTAGAATCTTCAACCGAATATGGCATTGTTTGCAAAAGGTGAGGACTTATTTGCAAATGTCCAAAACTCGGGGGCTTTATTGCAAATTGCCCAATCATGATAATCTTCTGATTGCTGTATTGTCGCCGTGCTGTGACATTCGAGATTCTGTTATATATCAACAAATATCTGCTTCAAACAAAACTTCCCACATCTTTGTGGACTAATATGCAAATTTGCAAAAAAGGAGGGGGTTTTCTGCAAATTACCCCATCTGGTGTACCTTACGGACCATGTTCTTGATATTGTATACTTTGCTATTGGAGCGTAAGCTGTAAGGTGGTAGGGGCTGAAACGCAATTTTGATGGCCACTTGCATTTTGAACCTTGACTTATTTATAAGTGGGTCCCTCTGGATAACTGTCATAACTGCCAAAGAACATTCTCCACTTCTCTTCCTGCTTGCTGGGAGTGCAATAGTGCTTGTGCTACCTTGCGTTTCCCAAGGTTTTGTTTATTTTTGCTTGATTTCATTCATCCAAAGCAACACTTATATGTATTTGTTTTTTTTGATTTTTGCTTCTTCTCAAAAGGTGTGCCCCTTCTTCTTCCCCTATTTCTTTTCTTCTTCTCCCCACACGAAACCCATTCATTTCTTCTCCATTCTCCTCTCCTACTCCTCTCCACCCCTCTCATTTGTTTCCCTTTCTCTTCACGATGGTGGCATGCAGGAGGTGCGCCGACTAGGTGCTCTTGGCTGGTGCGGGGATCTGACGCGTCAGCGACATGCAGCGGAGGATCGACGGCTAGTTGCGGCGGCGATGGACTGTACTCTCTGAGATTGGATGGAGAGGGGGTCGCCGATGGAGGTATTTTCCGATCTCCTATTGATCCTCTCCTTGTGATTGTTATTTGCTTCGTGCTATGTCCCTTCTCCTCCTTAGTCGTCGGCGGCTGATGGGTTTGGTGGGGATGAGTGGGTAGCTATGCGGGTGGTTGGCCATTGGTTGAGGAGGGATACGGGTGGCAGAAGTTGTTCGGGCTCCGGCAGGCTGAGGTGGTGATGGTAGGTATGCAGTGGAGTAGTCGACGGTGGGTTCCAATAGACTGAGCCGTGCGATGGTGGGCTGGCAATGTGGTGATGAGGAATGTGGTGGTAGCCGTAGTTTTCAGTGATAGGTGGGCAATGGATTGGGGAGGTTGTGAAGAAGGTTCAAGATTTGGGGAATACTTGCTGTTTGCTTATGCTGAATATGCCATATTGCTATCTGTGTCATACACGCTTTGATAAAATGCCATGCTGCTCTTCTACGCCATTTCTGATTTTTGTTGCAAATTGCTTCGAACCAGATTGCTGAATCATGCTTGATAGCTTATCCAGAGTGTTCTACTTCTGCATATTTTAAACAAGAAAATACTGCCATATGATTTGCACATTTCCACATAACACTGAGCTGTAATTATACACCTATTTAAACTTGCATTTCTGTCGCCACATGCCATAGTACCATATTAAAATGCCATGCCCCTTCTATTTTGTCAATGAATGCAATACTGTGTTTGACTTCGACTTGGGCTCTATTATTCTGCATTCGTCATGCCCGCTACTGCTGTTTAACTCTTGGTTCGGCTTTTATCTTTTTTTTGTAGGATGACCCAGTTCTCGAGGTGGGGACCCCACAATCCTCGCGGGACATGCCTTCTAGTTCTCGTCCCAGGCGGCGAGGCAGTTCCTCGAGGTCACGGGCCTCTAGTAGCTCGACTCCTGCTGTCCCCATTGATGTAAACCCAAAACTGGAAGAAAATGCATATACACCTGGTGCTTTATCTGACTAATGCATTTCCAAGAGTCCGACAATTTTGAGGAGCGGCTGCTAAGTGACCATCACATCTGTGAGGGTCTAGATTTTGGGGTAATTTCCTGCCTTAACAAGCTTTAACTGCTCTTGTCTTGGCACTAATTCTGTTTCTTGACATTTCAGGAGGGGGATGCAAACCGGATCATGCGGTGCCACTAGGGCCCGATGCTTGACCATTTCCATCGTCTGCCGGATTTTCTACTGGACTTCCTCCTACACCGCTCCCTATTTGGAGGTTTGCTTCGCATACCCATTATACACGGCCATTATAACTTCTTCAGGGCATTGGTGGAAAGGTGGAGGTTTGAGACGCACACTTTCCACCTTCCATTCGGAGAGCTGACCGTCCTGCCTGATCAGTGGGCTCTGTTGATGGGTCTTCCCTTCGGTGACGAGCTAATTATAGGTGAGACCACTCAGGGTTTGCACCTTGCTCCTGCGCACTTGGGCCGTGCTCCTCCAAAGCCACCTCGGGGGAAATACATGATCACTGTAGGGTGGCTGAGAGAGTAGGACAAATTATGGCCCAACCCCGAGCCTGACAGCGAGGAGGCAAGCTTCATTCTGAGGCATTTCCTGCTGGATCTTCTGGTCATGATGTTCTGTGATTCGTCTGCTTACTGCATTCATGCTGATTGGATAGCGTATTTAACCAATCTGGAACATTATGACTGGGCCGGCGCTAGTTATACTTGGTTGATTTGCGGGCTTGACAATGTGGTTAAGCTTGGGCACCGCTCTTATGTGGGGCTATACCCTCTGCTGACTGTAAGTATTTGCTTTCATTACTTTTGCAAAACAAAATTCCTTTATGCTTAATATTTGATAAACTGACTTCTGTCTGCCACTTCCAGTATTGGATCATGAAGCATATCACCAGAGGGCATAGTTTTGGCCGTCTTCGGGACGAGCTTCTGCCCCTTCCCCGCCAGTGGGTCGAGCCTGACCATTGGGCTGCTGCTGGGGTCTATAGTTACAAGTCCTACCGGTGTCTGCTGGACCTGGTAGAACTCGAGGATGTAAGTTTCCCTTCCTTTTTATACTGTATCCTCTAATGCTTGCTTAGATTGCTTATATATCTCTCTTGCTTTATAACAGGTTCATCTGCACCCGTTCTCCATATATGATGGCTTTGACAGGGCTCCCCTAAACTCTAGCCGTGTTCTTAGGGACAAGCAGGTGAAGATTTATTGCATGAAGAAGTCAGCCTATTTCCTTCTGGGGCGCATGCGACATCAATTTCTGAACGAGTTCTGCATTCCCGCCCCTCCTCCTCCTGATATGGATCGCCTGGCTACGACTCGTTCGGTTGCTAGGAGCCAGCATGCAATAGCCATAGCTTCCCAGGACAGACACGTCCTTCGGGAAGTTAACTACACAGACTATCTGGCTTGGTACAGGCATGCGGGGAAGCCATACCTATTTGAGGAGGCAGTGCGGGATAGCCAGCGCAGGATGTGGTATGCCTCCGACTAGGCCAAGGTACATGATTACCACTTCTACTTAATATTGCTGGTATGTGATCTATATAAGTTTGACATTTGTCACAATCCATAGGGCTTTGAAGAACAATTTGGCACCTTTTATGCCGATATCCGTCGGAAGAGGGTAAGACTTTTACTTTGCAAATTATCATTTTCAGCTCAAAGCACGCCTGACACATCTGTTATTTTGCAGGAACTGCGCTGGCGTAACATCATCCGGGTATGTCACTCTTTCTGTTTTTGTTACTTCTTTATAATTCTGACTGTAACAGAAAAAAAGCTTTGATATTGCAGCAAGACTTCCCAGCTCAGGAGGTGAATGTAGCGAATAGCGGGGATTTCACCATGGAGGCATCTGAGGAGGACCGCTCAGATACCGAGGTTACCTAGAGGGTCCGTGATTCTGCTCCCCGTTCCTAGGCTACTGCAGCTGCTCAGTGGTCATGCCGAATCACCCGACGAGGCGCTCGTCTCTTGGCCGAACACTTCCAAAAGGCAGCATCTGACGAGGAAGAGTCAACGAGGAGTAGCTTTTCTATATTTTGCAGTTCTTTCAAAGCTTTGTAACAACAGTGGAATATTGTAACCTACTTTGAAATTTTAATAAAAATCCAGATTCTGTGATGTGCCCCCTGGGGTTTTGTCTGTGTAAGATTCTCTGTGCAGGTTTAAATAAATGGCGCCTATTTGGCGAGGTCCATATTTTAGGGGAGGTGCTGCTGAAATTTGCAACCATTCCAGGCGCCACCTAGGTGCGCCCTTCAGATGCGCCTCTAAAAATGGCGAGTTTGTTTTCCTTTTTTGCTGAAACCCCTTTTATTTTCCCTATATAAACTTGCATTCTACGAGAGATGCTGCCATCCTTTCTGAAAAATGGTGTTAGATATTTGCTTTTTGCTCCTTTCTTGATCTTTTTTGAGCCTCGGCTGCGTCATACTCTGCATTACAATGGTATGCGCTTCTGTATATGCGTTTTCTGTTGTTTTTCTATTGATTTCTTGTGCTTTTCTACGGATTTTGCATTCTGTGATTCTATCCTGGCTTTATGGCAACATATTCTGAATATGTCTCTTGATTCTGTATTCACTTTTGGATTATATTCTGCTGGATTGCTTTATTTGCTTCATGTTTATGTTAAGTTCTGCCCCCCTTTTTACTACCATATCTGGCCCAAATCTGTGTTCACAGAGTTATCCTACCTTGGTGACACCAAAACATTGCTCAGATGCTCTACGCGGCTGGATTGACGCTTTGACAGCTGCTGACCATGAACAACTGCGGATCTAGGGCATTTCCTCCTCCCTTTTGAGTATAGCTAAGGTAGAGGTTAACTGGAATCTGTTGTGCGCTATGGCTCGATTTTGGAAACCGGCCTTGCACGTCTTCTGCTTCGGGCAGATAGAGATGACTCTAACTTTGGAGGAAGTCAGACGGATTTGCGGCTTGTCACCATTCATACGCCCTCCAGTCTATACTTGCCATGACAGCTATGTTCATGTTTTGAGCCGACTTACGGGCGTGGCCAGAAATGTCTGTGAGGAGAGACTTGTCTGCAGAGACAGATCTACAACTATGGTGCGCTTGGACTATTTTGATGAGATCATCAATGCCCGTTCTTCCCTTGGCATCCTGTGGGTTGATAGCTTTGTGCTGCGCTTCCTCGGGGAGCTTATTTTTAGCCATGGCCGGACGACTGTGGCTATCGAGGTGGTAGAAATAGCCTGGGCGGTAGTTGTTCGCCAGATTGATTTGGCTCCTGTTCTTCTTGCTGAAACCTATGTCAGTATGGATTGGGCAATGAAGCGTTCCTACCATTTCCATGGGTGTGGTGCCCTGGTTCAGGTAAACAAACCATTTGCTTTTATTCTGCTGTCCTTTTCTTAACCATGATTCCATTTTTGCCAGGTTTGGTTTGCTGCCCATATGGAGATGAAGATTCTACACCCTCGGCCTTCTGCTTTTGAAGCCTATAGCCGTACTCACCATTCGAGGACACTCCTAGGGGTGTAAGAGCTGTGCAGCAGACTGCAGAATCTTGCTGAGGATTCAGTGACATGGTGCATTATATCCTCGACATCAAGAACTTTTACTGCCTTTTTCAATGCCAGGGATATGCGGCTCGTGGTTCTTCTGGGGTTTTCGGGAGGTGTAGAGTATCACCCCATCCAGGTCCTCTGCTAGTTTGGCTTCTACTAGGATTCTATTAAGCAAAGTCCCTGTCCTGACCAATACAAGAGGTATATAGTTGGCTTAAATGCAACAACTTTAGAGTTGGCCCGTAAGATGCGTGTTGGCATCAAGTCCTCCGATCTTGCAATTACTGAAGGTTCTGATTGTACGGTGGAATACGAAGCCGAGATACGGGAGACATGGCCTTTGAGCGAGATCCCACCTTGCGGCACTTGTTTCACAAGGGCTAGTAGTTCAAAGAGGCCCAGAGTTGATTAGCAATACATGTATCAGTGATGGACCACAATAAGAATTATTGGCATTTATGACATCTTGCATTGCTTATATTTGTTCATGTATTTCTACAACTGCTTTCAAGATTAAATAACCGGCATGCCCTTGGTCTCAGATTCTTCCAATTAAAGAAGCGACTAGCATGACCGTAGCCTAATGCCTATTTGCCCATACCACGACCAATAGGGCAGCTGACATGCCCCTGGTCGGAATACAGACAAAACGCCTTGCAAAGTAAATGCAAATATGCTTGACTAAAAACTAAATGCTGTGCAAAAAGTGCGAATGCAGAGAAAGGGTTAATTGATATATTGGTGCCCTCAGCGCCAAGGAAGCTTGTTTTGCCTGTTGTAAGAGGTGACATTGTCCTCGACTCATGTGGCACTAACCGAGGCACTTAGGTTTATTTGTGGCTCTCCTTCAGATTTATGGGCTTCATGTCAAATTCTTGGGGCCCTATATCTACTTTTTTAAGGATTCATTTTCTTTTCTACCTCATAGGCATGCTAAACCTACCCTACTCCTGCTTGGAGGTAAAATACACCTAGGCTGAGGGGGTGGCTGCTATTTCCCTTGTGCTGAAGAGGTGGCTAGTCCCTTTGATCATATGGGCTTACTAGGTGCATGCTCCGACTCCTCTCCAAGTTATATGGTAGGAGTAAGGTTGTTCACATGCCTCTCTCAGTGGAGCTTAGCTTCTGTCTACTGCTTCTGTCTTCCTATTTTCTTTTATGCTCCAAGGTTAGTGTTTTATTCTTTAATGCTCGCACTCTCTCTAGACCTAACATTTTTACTCCCTCTGGAGATATAGGTCCCGTGGGGATTTGTTCATTTAGCCCATTTCTCTGAAATCTCTCTCTCACACCCTAAGCTTCTAGGGTAGTAGCACATGAGGAGGACTTGACATGTCTTACACAGGTAGGCTTCCGATTTTCCACATCAGGCAATGATGATGTTATGCAAGAAGAAAAGGTGCAGAAGATTATTCATGTTTATGCTAGGATGCACTAATCTAAAATATTAGTAGTTGAAAAGAAGAAGCATGAAAATGCATGGCTCATGGTGCAAGGCTTAGGATTGACTAAGAGTCATTGATAGTACTTCTTTAAGTAGGAGGCATTGACAGGCTCTGATTGCTCTCTATGGTCCATGCCTTCAAGAATGATTGCACCCCCTGATAGGGCCTCCCTAACCACAAAAGGTCCGCGCCAATTAGGCCTAAACTTTCCCCATGCATCGGGCAAATGAATGGCACGCAAAACCAAGTCTCCTGGTTCAAAGCTTCTAGGATGGACTTTCTTTTGATAAGCTTGGGCCACTCTCTTTTGGTAGCATTGGGCATGATGCAAAGCTTGTAATCTGTGCTCATCAATTAGATCTAGCTGAACATTACAGTCCTGTACCCACTCAGCCTCTTCTAATTCTGCCTCCTTCAAGATCCTTAACGATGAAATCTCGACTTCAAAGGGAAGGATTGCCTCCATGCCATACACCAAAGAGTAAGGTGTTGCTCTTGTCGACGTCCGGATGGAGGTCCTGTAGGCCCATAATGCATAAGGCAGCTTCTCATGCCAATCTTTATAAGCCTCGGCCATCTTCTTCAAGATTTTCACCAGATTCTTATTAGCCGACTCCACTGCCCCATTCATCTGAGGTCGATAGGGGGAGGATCTGTGATGTCTGATCTTGCAACTCTGGAGGAAATCCTCAACTCTCTTTGCTATGAAATTAGTTCCGTTGTCGGAAATGATAGCAAATGGAACCCCATATCTGACGACAATATTATTCTTGATGAATTTTTCTGTAATAGCTGCTGTGACTGCCTTGTATGATGCCGCCTCTACCCATTTTGTGAAATAATCAATGGCTACCAGGATGTAACGGTGCCCATTGGGTGCAGTAGGATGAATGGCCCCGATAACATCAATTCCCTAGGTAGAGAACGGCCAGGGTGATGACATGCTATGCAATTGTTGCGGGGGAGCATGTATAAAATTGCCATGTATCTGGCAGTTATGGCATCTTCTGACAAATTGGCAATAGTCTGTTTCCATGGTGGACCAGAAATACCCCTGTAGCATAATTTTCTTGGCTAAGAGAACCCCATTCATGTGTGGACCGCAGGTGCCTGTGTGCACTTTCAACATTAGCATATTTGCCTCCTTTTTATCTACACACCTGAGAAGCATCTGATTATAAGACCTTCTGTATAGTTGCCCGGCCCCGAGCACATATTTGGATGCTAACCGTGTCAATGTCCTCTTATCTGATGCGGAAATGCCGGGAGGGAAACTGCCAGACTCTAGAAAAGCTTTAACATCACTATACCAAGGCAATTCAGCAGATAATGGCGCCTCTTGGATATGCATACAATGTGCTGGTTGTTCAATGCATGTGACTGAAATGTCTATAGCCATGCCTCTGGGAGTGATAACCATGATGCCAAATACGTGGAGTTCTCGGGCGCCTTGGTCCCTTGCCACTTGTAAGCCTAAAATACAGGCCTCATATTCGACTTCATTATTGGTGCATTCAAATGTCAGCTTCCTCGCAAAGGGAATAAGTTGTCCTTGTGGCATTGCTAGAACTGCACCGATGCCTCTTCCTCGTTTATAGATTGCACCATCGAAATATAGACACCATTGATGCTCATTCTAAGGCCCTTCCAGCTCCTCCTCGCCCATTGCAAACAATATATCTTCATCTAGGAACTGGGTCTGCAAAGGCTGATACTCTGGCAAAGGTAAGTCGGCCAAATGGTCTGCCATGGCTTGTCCATTTATGGATTATTGTGTGACAAAGGTGATATCGTATTGGGATAACATCACCTGCCATTTAACACATCTGCCCACTAATGCTGGCCTCTGGAACTTATACTTGATTGGGTCATGCCGACATAACAAGAATACCAGATATGCCATCATATAATGGCAGAGACGCTGTGTGGCCCACACCAGGGACAAGTAGACTTTTTCTATTGGGCTGTATTTGACCTCGCAGTCATTGAACTTTTTGCTAAGGTAGTAGATAGCTTTCTCTTTACACCCAGATTCATCATGCTGCCCCAGAACTGTGCCCATGGAATACTGTGTTGTGGAGAGATATAGTAGCAGAGGGCGTCCTAGCGTGGGGGAAACTAAAACTGGGGGCTTTATCAGAAGCTGCTTGATTTTATCGAAGGTCGCTTGACATTCATCATTCCAACAAGTCTGGGCGTTCTTCCTCAGTAGCTTGAATATAGGCTCACATATAGGTGTAAGCTGTGCAATGAACCTGCTGATATATTGTAGTCGGCCTAATAAACCACGAATCTCTTTCTTAGTGGTTGGGGGAGGCATGTCAATAATAGCCCTGGCTTTGTGGGGGTCTACTACAATTCCCCTCTGACTGATGATGTAACCTAGTAATTTTCCAAAAGATACCCCAAATACACATTTGTTGGGGTTCAAGCGGAGCTTATACTTTCGCAAGCGCTCAAACAACCTTCTTAAGCAGGAGAGATGGTCCTCGGGCTCTTTATATTTAGCAATCATATCATCCACGTATACTTCAACCTCTTGATGCATAAGATCGTGGAATAAAGCTGTCATAGCCCTCTGGTATGTTGCACCTACATTCTTCAATCCAAATGGCATCACTCTGTAACAGAAGACTCCCCATGGAGAGATAAAGGATGTCTTCTCCATATCTTCTTCAGCCATTCTGATCTGGTTGTATCTGGAAAACCCATCCATAAAAGACAACATCTTATGCCCTGCAGTGTTGTCTACCAAAATGTCAATGTGAGGGAGCGGGAAATCATCTTTGGGACTCGCTTTGTTGAGATCTCGATAATCTACGGACATGCGAACCCGTCCATCCTTTTTCGGCACTGGGACCACATTGGCGAGCTGTTCAGGATATAGCACAACCTTGAGGAAGTTGACTTTATGCTGTTTCATAATTTCTTCTTTAAGCTTTAAAAGCCATTGGGGTCGCCATCTACAAGGCTTTCGCTTGACTGGCTTTGAATTTGGTATTAACGGCAATGTATGAACTACCACTTCAATGTCTAATCCCACAAGTCATCATAGCTCCATGCAAAGACATCTACATATTCTTTTAGAAAAGGCATAAACTCCGCCTTTGCTTGCAGTGATAACTTGGCACTGATGCGTGTTTCTTTTATTTCTTTTGCCGTGCTGATGTTGATAAGCTCCGTTTCCTCTTCTACATGAAGATTTGGGCCTTCTGGATCATCATCATAGAATGGAATCTATGACGGCTCACCCTCATTATCTGCTCCATGTACTTCATCCTCTTCTTTATAGGCAATCAGCTCTGACAGGATTTCTCTTTCAAATGCTGGGTCGGTTATGTCAACTGAGAAGACTTCCTCTGATTCTGCGCCCTGATGGCATTTAAGGACTGTCACAGTGACCCTCATGTTTTTGTACCGACATTGCGTCGCTTCTTCAGTTTCCCTGTCTGGATGATCCGAGGAGCTAGGAGTCCCTGCCTCTGATGTTGATGCCTCCTTATTCTTGGTTTTGGATTTTTGGATTTTTTTTTGTCTTTTTTGGTATTTTCCCTGTTAGCTGTACAAAATTCTACTTGCTGGTGGCTACTTTGTTGTAAACTGGTGAGGCCGTCGTCGCCTATCGTACTCGTGTTTGATTCAAGGATTTGATCCTCACTCTCCAAGTGAGGCTTATATTGACAATAGCAACTAGACCTGCCTCTCGGCTAACAGGAGATTAACTCCAATGGTCTAGTATCCCTTCCGTCTGTTTCTCGCAGGACCATAATTGAAACCTGGTCCTGGGGTGGTATTGGTGCTTCTGCTGGTGGTGTTGTAGCAACTGCTTTGCCCTTTCTTATGTGATCATGCTCTGCCAGATCTTCTGCAAGCACATCTAGCTACTCCTGAAATAAGAGGTCCAGATCCCTGATGTCATCATCTGAGTCTGCTTCTTGGACCACAATCTGGGCTACTGACTGCTCTATCTGTCTATTGTTCTGCATGATCACCTGTCGTATACCTTGCTGCTCTAGCCGGCCACCATCCTGATATGAATTCTCTAGGCAGATCCAAGCTGATGGTGCTGACACTGCATATGAACTGTGGTTCGGATCCATAATGCCTGCGCTAATAAAGTTGGATAAATCTCATGGAATAATCATCTTGGAAGACTTACTATGGCGTTGTGATCTCTTCCTCTAGCAGCACTACTCATATCCCAAACCGTTTCGTTCAATCCATTCTTCAGCCTCGACCGGCTCGGTGATTCCTTTGCCATAAAGCCCCAGAGGCGATCCTTTCTCGTATCCCCATTTGCGACACAGGTTGTCGACCATCAAACAGGGGTTGCCAGAAGTGGCCAAATGGCCGACAAGCTCTGAGGGTGGAATGAAATTAACCGGCTCAAACCGGTTAACCCGAAAAAGGACATCAGAAGGCTTAAGCTTGAGGTGAATGGTCTGAGGGGTTAGAGCTGAGACTGATTCAACCCTCTCCATATCTTTTGCCAGGACAACAACAACATTGTCATCCCAGCAAAACATAATCATACGATGGAGGGTTGAAGGAATGATTTGATGCTTGTGAAGCCAAGGGCGTCCAAGCAACAGATTGAAAGAGGGTTCGATATCTATGACGTAGAACTCCACGTTGAAGCGAGTAGGGCTTATAGTCAGGGTAATGACCAGGACTCCAAGCACATCATGATGTGTATTATCAAAAGTTGTCATCCCTTTCACAGCTGGTGTAATGTCCTCGGACTTGAATCTGATTGCACTTGCTGTGCGCAAAGGGCAGACATTAAGGCCTGCTCCATTGTCCACCAGTGTGAGGGGGATGCGGAAGCTTTGATACTGCGCAATGATGAACAAGGGAGAGTTATGATTGGTGCTAGAGGGAGGTAACTCTAGGCTAGAGAAGGAGATAACCTAAGGTGCCGCTATCATTCCTACCATGTTTTCCAGGGTTGCAGGCTCTATAGTTGGGGATACACTGGCTGCTTGAAAAACCATAAGGAAAGCTTCTCTGTGTTCAGCCGATGTATGGATTAGGTCCCAAATGGAAATATCGGCTTTAACCTTCTTAAGCTGGGCAGTGATGTCAACTGAAGGTTGGCTGCTAGTGGTAGGATTGGATGGTGCTACTCTAGGCATAGGTGGTTGAGGTGAATGTGCTTGGAATTGGGCAGGGGCTACTGCTACAGGTGCTGATGACCTAGATGACTGGGCTTGTAACTGGTTAGGGGTTAGGGTTGTGGGGTTAAGCCTAGCTGTTGGGGGTTTGTATACTCTGCCCGATCGTGTCACTTCTGCAACACATCCCTGTGGCATAATTGTATGGAACACGATGCGTGTCATGGGTCAGAGTAACAACAACTGGGGGACGGGCTGCTAATTGTATAGGTGCAGTTGAAGGATATGGGCGGGTAGGAGTGTAAACCTGAGGATGCTGGGAGTATTGGTGAGGGTACCGGTGGGCCTAAGGGTGTGCTGGCTGACTTGGCCTAGATTGGGGCCAGGCGGATAAATAGACTAGTGTTGGGGGCGGGGGATATACTATAGGTGGCACCTCAGAGTATTTCGACTCGACGACAGGACGAATCATAAAAATAGATTCCTCGGAATTATCGAGGAAAGAACGATACAAATGGTGGGGAAAAGGGGACGACTCAAGATGAATCAAGTCAGTTGGGTAGATAGGGGAAGAAACAGACGTAGAAGGAGCAAGAGAAAGAGAAGCGGAAGAAACAAAATTGACTCCCGAGGAACCTGGCGCTCCTGGAGAAGGATGATGTGGCAAAGGTTGACTAACTATGCTGGGGTATGCTAGAGCGGCTATTAGGGTGTGTGTTGGGGTGGCTGCCTGGGTATTAATCACTATGACCTTCTAGTCAATCAAATCTTGGACAGTGTCCCTGAGTGTTAAACAATTGTTCGTCGAGTGGCCAGCCACCCGATGGAAATTGCAGAACGCATTGGCATTGTACCAGGCTGGTAGCGGATTAGGCGGAGGGCGCACCTCAGGTAGCCTCAGCATGGATGCGACTTTAGGAAATACCATGCTCAAAGGCTCCACTAAAAGGGTATAGTGGCGCCTATCATGGCATTGTCGCTTCGGCTGTGGATGTGCCAACGGTGGGCGCGTCTTGGTCGGTGGGTTAGGATATACTGGTGTGGCAGTGGGGGTAATGTGTGATGCATGCTGTGCTCTAGGTGTAGGCGTGGGTGCATAAACTACTTGGCGTTGCGGGGGCGGGCGAACATTTGTCGAAGCAGTAGGGGATCTGATATAAGAAATAGTATTTTTGGAGGGATCCCGCCTCCTAGATGGATTGGTGTTGTTATTGTTGTTGTTGCTGCTGGGGCCACTATGTGAGGCAGTGGCCTGTTTGGCAAATGCAGAGAGTGCTAGAAAACTGCTGCTGCGCAGTGAACTCTCAACACAGGCGCTCGCCCGAAGTAGTGCAAAAAAGTGGTGACTGGTTGGATGCTAAGCAGAGCCCTAACCGCTGGCTGTGCTCCTCGGATTATAATCTCGATAGATTCCTCGTCGGAGGGTCTATCTTTGACTTGTGAAGCCAAGGAGCGCCAACGTCCAAGATACTCCCCAAATGTCTCTTGGGGTCTCTGCTTGAGAGCGATTAAGTCCTCCCGCTTGGGGACTAAGTCGAGGTTGAAGGAATATTGTTCCAGGAACGCCTGCGTAAGGTCGTCCCAAGTCTTAATGGTGGCCATGTTGAGGGAAGTGAACCACTTCAACGCGGGCCCTGTAAGACTCTTTTGGAATAGGCAGATTAACAAGCTTTTGTCAGCCTGGAGCTGAGCGAGGTCTCCGCAATAGGCTTTTAGGTGGGCAATTGGGCAGCCCCTACCATTGTATTTTTCAAATTCCGGAATATGAAAATTCAGGGGGAGAGTCGCCTCTAGGAAATAACAGAGGTCCCAGAATTGGTAGGACTGGCGATCCCCACCTTGCACTTGTCGGAGAGTGCGTTCCAGATCAATTACTCTCGTGAGGAGAGCATCTGGAGCTACTGCAGCTATGGACTGTGCAGTGGAGGTGGGTACCGCGTACACTGTATGGGTCGCCCCTAGGGGATCCTCCGGATCCACCATTCCACCATCTGGTGCCACGGCAGGTTGGCCAGTGTACCTGTGCATGGGTGCAGTGTGCTGTGGGACAAAGGATGAGGCTTGTGTGTGATAAAAAGGGGAGGATAATGCAGGGGGTGGTGCAACAAGTGGTGCAGAGTGTGGGAGCAAGAGCTGTTGGACCGTGATGGTCTCCAGTACAATGCTCATGGATGGTAGTGCTCCCACCGGCCTAGGGGGCTGGCCACCAGATAGGAGGGATGCATGCTGTGGTGGGTGCTGTGCTGGTGTAACAAAAAGTAGTGTCGACACCCCTATCATCGGAGAGACAAGGGATGGCAACGGCTGTGGAGGAAGTGCAGTGGGTGCAAACTGTGGTCCTAAAACCGGTTGCGCAGGCAACTCAGGTGCCGGAAAAGACAAAGCTAAGAAGGGTTGGAGTGCTAGTGCCAATCCCTGCAGCTGCTGGGCGAGGGCCGACATTTGTTGCAGTTGTGCGATCATGGGATCGTCGCTGGTGGCTCCAAAGGAAGGAGGCAAGATAGGGGAGGAAACAAGAGGCTGAGACCCCAGTTGTCCGAACTGGGGGGTGGCTACTACAGAAACAGCTGCAGTGGGAGGTGGGCTAGTAAACACATAGCCCTGGGGAGAGACAGACTCAACTGCTGTGGCCCCGACAACAGGAGAAGACCAGGCAGGTGATCCCGAAGGCGGGGATGCCACAGGGACACTGAAATGAGGTGGTGGAGGTCCTCCAGAAGCTAAGGCAAAAATGGAGGCAGCAGAGATGACTAGAACAGACACAAAGGAAGAGTGCCCTAAGACAAGGACCTCCTCCTGGACAGCAGGGGAAAGGGACTCGCTGGCATGCTGGGCCATCGTGGATCACGAGCGAGTAGGGATCGGATTGCGGTTGGGAAAGACAGGACGGATCCTAGGACGAGCTATTGTCGGAAGTGACGAATAACTCGGGAGATGCGATCGAGAATAGGGTCGCAAACAGAGTTTGCGAAAGGAAAGATCTTGAGCTCAGGCTAAGAAAACTCAAAGATCAGAGATCCTATGCACATAAACAAACAAATTAGAAAAGATGCAATGATTATGGTGGTATGAGATGCAAATGCCCCTAGTATGCACTCTCTCACAATCTAGGGATGTCCTATTAAGCTGTCTACTTTAGGTTCACATAGGGGTGAATAGGTCTCCGACTCAAGTTTAGAAAAAATAAGGTCCCCGTTCTAAGTCCCAGCCAAAGCTTAGGAAGTGAACGAGTAGTGCTTTCAGGGCCTCGACCTCTGCCAAAGCAGTAAGCTGTACCCTCTACTACACCGACACGACCCTGGACAAGGGGGGACAAACCCTTTTTTTTATCCCACACCAAAGCCATAGGATGAACCACCGAAAAATGTCCTTCGCAGACTATATAGGTGATCCTAGGAGAGGAGAAGATGCATGTCCTATATCATGTATGCAAAGTATGCTTTAAGTTTTTTACTTGCAAGCTTATTAAACCGTGGGGGAAGATTTGCAATTTGTCACTAGTTTGCCTTATGTTTTATTAATTTTGGTTATTATGTTTTTTTATTAACCAAAAGGGGAAGCAAACATGTCTCTACTTCTCCTAAACATGGCACGTACAAAAAAGGGAAATAAACATGCAATTTAGCCATGGATTAACAAATAGAAGTATGTACACATTATGTGCAAAAGTGGTGACATGGCAAATGTGTAAAAGGAAAGAACAACATTACAAAGGCATGCATGCAAAAAGACACCACTCAAAAAGGATAACAAATGCAAGGCATGGAAAAGGCAAGCAAGGAGAGAAGCCGAAGCAAAGGAGAAACCAAAACAAAGCCAGGATCTGGTTATCCCCAGCGGAGTCGCCAATTCCTATAACCATGCCGGCGACAGCCTCGAGGATTTCGGCGCGAAAGGCCAAAATACATGAGGGACGGCAATGTCACGGCAAAAAATAATAAAAATAAATATGCAAAAGCAGGAGTCGCCACCTAGTCTATTAAAATGGAAGACGAGGAAAACCATATAAAACATGCAAATCATGCAATGGAAAAGCAGGTCAAAAACCAGAAAATGGGTAAGGATCCCTGTTAAGCACGAGGAAGGTGTTAGGCATCCTCTACGCCCGATAAATCGGTCTTCTATAGGTTTCTCATTTGCTTATGAAATGTCGGCTTTACAGCCTTTGCTGTACGCCCGAGGGTGGTATGTCATGCCATGCTAATGTGTGTGGTGTCTAAAATACGGGTGCATGATGTGCAAGGGTGTGTCCTAATGCTCAGAAGTATCACTCGTATGTCGGGTCAAGTGTCGATGCAAAGTCATTGCATGAATAAAATCAAAGATATATCAATTT
>JAMKQA010006154.1:0-26088 GCA_024699735.1 Posidonia australis | reverse complement strand
ATTAATTTAGAGTGGGCTTATGTGGGCCTAATGGGCTTGTGTGGGCCTAGGCGGGCCTAAGTGGGTCTGTCTGGGCCTAATGGGTTTGTGTGGGCCTAAGGTTCTATGGAGTTAGGGTTTAGGAGTGGTGGTTGCAACCAGAACATCTTCTAGAGGAGCCTGCCGTCGAGTGACTGCAAAATCGGGGTGTCTACAGCAAGCATATAAGGTGTCTACAGATGATAAGCTGCATGTCGACAGTATTGGAGAAAGCCTCAATGTTATGAGTGACTGAAGGAATGATGCACCAGGTCAGCTTGTCTTTTGTCAAACTTTCCAGTCACTCATACTCCATGCGAACCTTGGTGAGTGTGCGTGCATGACCACTTTGGCAATAAGATTCAAAGGCCGACTGTTGAGGGCATAAAACCTCTACACCTAGATGAGCGGCCAACCATACCTATAGAAAAGCTCCACAACCATAGATGTGTCGGTATCGCCGCAATGACCAGTCTAAGGCCCGATATGTTTCTGCCAAGATAACTAGGGCCAAGTCTATCTGATGGGTTATCACCACCAAAGCAATTTCTGCAACCTCGATGTTCACAACTGTCCGGCCATGCCTAAAAACCAGCTCACCCAAAAAGCGAACGACAAAACCTCTCAACCACAACTCATTGCCCAAGGAGGTGTGCATCTCGGCTACCTTGTCAAAGTAGGTCAGTTGTAGCATCAGAGATTGTCCATCAGTATAGATAAGTTGACGACCACAATCGCCGGTTGACAGGACAGTCTGTTCACTCAATATTGAAGAGTATCCATAGCGCCGCATAAACACAATGGACCCAAGAAACTTCAGCAGACAGCACACCTGACAAACCTCCTTCAACGTAGGAGTCAATTCAATTTTTTCGAAGTGGAATACATGGTTTGCAGGCTTCCAAGATTGGGTAACTACACACAAAATGTAACGATAGACCTCCATATTTGCAATGTCTAAGAATTTTGAGGAGATACCCCAAGCCTGCAACTTGTCACGTTCACGGCCTGTTAATTTCCCAATCCACATCTGGAGATTATTTGAGCAATGCATCGGTATGACCATCGTAGGGAAATCCATGATCAATAGGGGAGTTTCAGCTTATTGATTCAGGTCTGCGGAACCTATTTAAAATATTCAGAATGACAAATAACTTTGTTTCACACAACAATATTTTACAAAGTCTAATGCAAATAAAAAGGCGCAGCATAGATGGAATGAGTATCAGAAAGACCAATCCAAGGCAAAGATTGAATGTAAATTGAGACGGAGTAAACTAAACAACAGGCTATCGAACGGACTAGCTCATGCACATGGCCTCAGCAAGAGGTCTTGGTTACTAACTGGTCAAGACCAAGTGCCCCAAATTCATGGGAAACAAACACCAACACCGATGGTCAGGATTGTTGGGTGATAGAGCCGACATTGGGTGCTTAAGAAGTCAACTATACCATTCAACCTTGAGAGAAATACCACTCAACTCGATGATAATGTTTTCACCACTGGATAGATTACTTTAATGTTATATGCAAGATAAAGAGTATCTTGTCAACTTCGTAGAATTGCGGTAGAGGCTGGAAGTAATGATTACAACCTCCATTGTCGTCCCAAATAGCTATCTTGCAACTCATCTCTATAGGGCAGAGACTTGTGCAAGGGTCGAGGCTGGGAATGAGTCTCGGCTCTAATTGGGCTTCATCCTTAGGAATCCCATGCCTGTTGCTATGTTGTTTGGTGGATAATTTACTTGCAAAATTGTTTGAAGAAAGGCCTCCTCTCTGCATTTGACAACTTTGAAAATTGCTCATCCTCTTCTGAAAGGCAGTAGTCAGGCCCTTTGGTTCGACCGTAAAAGTTTGGATCAGTAGGGCCATGAACATGTATGTGACCAAAGTATTGGCTCGACGCATCCACACACGAGGCAACTGGTATGCCCCTAGGTAGATTATGGGGTTTTTAACCATTAGAGTAGCTGACATACCCCTAGTCGAGTATCATGATCTCAAAGCATGTTGTAGCAAATTTTTGCATGCCTAACCAAAAGGCAGCTGACATGCCCCTTGTTAGATACAAGAGGTTCTTCCACAAGGCAACTGACATGTCCCTACTTTGGGTATCTTTTGCTAAATTCTCAACCAAAAGGTTGTTGGCATGCCCTTGGTTCAAGAATGAAGCAGTGCCTTGCAAAGCGGATGAAATGAATGGTCATGAGTTATGCATGAATGAATGATTTTATTTTTATTGTTTTGCTATTTTTTGTTGCCCTCAGCTTTTGAAAAGCTTGCAATGCCTGTCGTTGGGAAGGAGGAAATCTCCAACTCACCGACACTACCTAGACATCCTGACTGTAGGTAGCACTCTAGAATGGCAAAGGTAGTAGTTTGTTGGGCTATGTCGTGGAACATGTTTTGCACCAAACTCCCTAAGGGCCTACACCTACTTTTTCAATTAACCTCTTTATTTTACTCCCTCATAGGCTTGTGGATTCATTCTGATCCTTACTTGGAGGTAATGAGTACGTAGGCAGTTGCTGTGGCTGCTTTGATGAGGGAGGGATGGCTAATCCCTTGGGCAGTGTGGACTATTCAGGTACACTTCAACTCCTCTCGAAGGTATGTGATAGGGACAGAGTTACTCCACTCAACTCTTTCTCTTAGGGCCAACTTCAGTCTACGCCTTCTATCTCCTTATTATTATTTTTTTAGTGCCCTTATTCATGAAAGTATTTTTCCGCTCATATACTCACTCACATCCTAACATTTTATCTCCCTTTAAAGGTGTAAGCCCTTCGAGGCGTTTGGATTTTTCACCTTGTTCTCAATGAGTGGTGGCTCCCTCACATACTAGAACGTCTATGTAGTATCGATTGAGGAGGAACAGATCCCTTTCCCTAAAAGGCAAGCTTATCCGATTTTCATCATCGAGCATATGCTTATGCAGATGCTACTAGTGCTCTTATTAATGCGTGCTTGCAAGGATTTCACTTCTTTTTTTTCTTCTTCCTTTTCCTTTTGATGCTTTTGTGTTGAGATGCAATGCATGCATAATGAGTGCAATGAAGAAAAATGAGTGTAGGATGATGCAAAATGCATGAATAGATAGAATAATGCATGTGGAAATGTAGTAGAAGAGCTTTGCGAGGTAAGGATACGACTCCATATCAATGGTAATACTTCATCAGGCAGCATGAGTTGACCAGCTCTGATTGCTCAATGTGGTCCATGTCCTCGAGGATTACGGCTCCCCCAAAGAATACCTGTTTGATAATATAAGGGTCGTAACAGTTAGGTTTGAATTTGCCGCGAGTGTTAGGGAGATAGATGGCTCGCAAGACCAAGTCCGCTGGTGTAAAGCTCTTGGGTCATACTTTCTTTTGGTAGGATCTCGCCATCCTCCTCTAGTATCACAAGGCATGGTGTAGGGCCTGCAGTCGGTGCTCATCAATGAGGTTCAGCTGGACACAACGGTCTTCAACTCATTCTGCCTCTCCGAGTTCAGCTTCTCTCAGGATCTTGAGTGATGGAATCTTCACTACAATGGGTAGGACAGGCTCCATGCCATATACTAGGTAATAAGGAGTTGCTCCTGTTGAGGTTCGAAATGATGTTCTGTATGCCCACAGTACATATGGAAGCTTCTCAAGCTAGTCTTTGTGAGTCTCTACCATCTTCTTCATTATCTTGGTGAGATTTTTATTGGCAGACTCGATTACACCATTCATCTACGACCGATAAAGGGAGGACTTGTGGTGTTTGATCTTAAAATCACGTAGGTATTCCTTGATCCTCTGGGCTATAAAGTTCATTCCATTGTCAGAGATAATGGCGTGCGGAACCCCGTACCGAGGTATGATGTTGTTTCTAATGAATTTCTCCATTGCTACCGCAATGACCATCTTATAGGAGGCTGCTTTCACCCATTTTGTGAAGTAGTCGATTGCTACCAGGATGTAGCAATGACCGTTAGAGGCTATGAGATGAATGGCTCCAACGACATCTATTCCCCAAGTGGAAAAGGGCCATGGTGAGGACATGTTGTGCAGCGATTGTGGAGGCGTGTGGATAAAGTTCCCATGTATTTGGCAGTTATGGCATCTACGTATAAACTGACAACAATCTACCTCCTTGGTTGACCAAAAATAACCCTACAGCATAATCTTCTTGGCCAGGAGCACTCCAGTCATATGCGGATCGTAGACTCCTGCATGTACTTGAAGCATTAAAATGTCAGACTCTTTCTTGTCTACATAACATAACAATGTTTGATTGTAGGACCTTATGCACAGGTGTCCTGCTCCTAATACGTACTTGGATGCCAATTGTGCCATGGTTCTCTTGTCTGTGGTCGAGGCACTAGCTGGACAATGATATCGTGGTACCATGGAAACTCTTCCACTATACCTGCTTCCTCTATATTCATGTAGTGGGCTAGCTATTCTACACACGTAACTGATACCTCCACTGCGCGGTCTTCTGGTACTAAGAGCCAAGATGCTAAGGTCACCAAGGCATCTGCATAGGCATTTTGGGCTCTATTCATAAAAGAGAAGTGAACCTCTTGGAATTTTGCTACAAGTTTCATAAGATGAGCATGGTACTGGGTGAGCTTTCGGTCATTAGTCTTCCACACACTGTTGACCTGCATGATGAGCAGCATGGTGTCGCCACGTACATGTAACTTGCGGACACCAGGCTCCAATGCCATATGAAGTCCTAATATGCATGCTTCATATTTAATTTTGTTATTCGTGCACTTGAAGTTTAATTTTTTGGCGTATGGAGTCATCTGTCCTTGGGGGGTTACCAGTACGACGCCAATACCAATTCCTCTTTTGTTGACTGCACCGTTAAAGTATAGGCGCCACTGAATCTTCTCTTTGGCATTTTCTATCTCGCCATCATCATCCATGACAAACAACACATCCTCATCCAGGAATCGAGTCTACAAGGGCTGATATTCTGGTAAAGGTAGTTCAACCAGGTTGTTTGCCACTGCTTGTCCCTTTATGGATTTCTGTGTTATGAAGGTGATATCGTATTGAGATAACTATACTTGCCACTTGACACACCGCCCTATGAGCACTGGCTTTTGGAACAAATACATCATAGGGTCATGGAGACAAAGGAGTAAGACTGGGTATGCCATCATATAATTTCTTAGGCGTTGGGTTGCCCAGACGAGAGAAAAGCAGATCTTCTCTATAGTAGTGTACCTAGCCTTGCAATCATTAAACTTATTTCTTAGATAATATATTGCCCTCTTCTTATGATTGGATTCATCATGCTGGCCCAAAACTGCTCCCATGGAATGTTGGGTCACTAATAGATAGAGATGTAGGGGCCATCCTGGCACTAGTGGGACAAAAACTGGAGGTCTGGCCAATAGCTACTTGATCTTGTTGAATGCTGCCTGACACTCCTCATTCCAATTGATCTGTGCATTCTTCCTCAAGAGCTTGAAGGTCGGTTCCCAGATCAGTGTGAGCTGAGCGATGAACCGGCTGATATATTGCAGACGTCCCAACAATCCTCTGACTTCTTTCTCTGTGGTGGGGCGAGGCATGTCAATTATGGCTCGAGCTTTAGCCAGATTGACCTCAATTCTCCTATGGCTAATGATGTTGCCAAGAAGCTTGTCAGATGAAACCCCGAAGGTACATTTTCTGGGGTTGAGGCAGAGCTTGTACTTGCACAGACGGTCGAAGAACTTCCTCAGGCAGGCTACATGACCTTTGGCCTCTTTGGACTTAGCTATCATATCGTCAACATAGACCTCGACTTCTTGGTGCATGAGGTTGTGGAATAATACTGTCATAGCTCTCAGATACGTAGCCCCTTCATTCTTGAGTCCAAATGGCATCACCTTGTTGTAGAAGACTCCCCATGGGGTAATGAATGATGTCTTCTCCATATCCTCTTCTACCATTTTGATTTGATTATAATATGAGAATCCATCCATAAACGATAGCATCTTATGGCTAGTTGTATTGTCAATTAGAACATCAATGTGGGGTAGCGGGAAGTCATCTTTGGGGCTCGCTTTCTTGAGGTCTCTATAATCAATGCACATGCGAACTCGTCCATCGTTCTTCGGCACTGGGACGACATTTGCAAGCCATTCTGGAATGAGGCCGACCTTGAGAAAATCCAGTTCGTATTGCTTCATGATCTCCTCCTTAAGTTGAGCAACCACTAGGGTTGCCATCTTCTGAGCTTTCGCTTGACAGGCTTGTCATCTAGCTTCAATGGAAGATTGTGTACTACTACTTCTACATCTAGGCCGACCATGTTGTTTTAACTCCAGGCAAAAACATCTATGTACTCCTTGAGGAAGGTGATGAATTCTGCCTTAATCTGGGGGAGAGTTTAGCACTGATGTGAAATTCCTTGACATCATTAGTGGTTCCGATGTTTACTAGCTCGATCTCTTCTTCCATATGGAGGTTTGGGCCTTCTAGATCACCATCATGGTGCCAGAATTCTATTGACACGTCGTCATCTTCATGTGCACCAAGGTTATCCTCGTCCTCATAGGCCACGACATCAGACAAAATCTTTTTCTGAAAAGTAGAGTCTACTGTATCAAAGGTGCAAATCTGCTCTGACGTTTGACCAGTTTGGCGTTGGAGGAGAGTTATGCTGACTCACGTATTCTTGTACTGGCGATAGGCGATCTCTGTGTCATCATGCTCTGTATCTTTCTTTGGGTCAAAATCTTCTTGCCTCTCTAATGTCGCTTCTTCACTTTTTATTAATTTTTTTGGATTTTCTCTGCTATTTACAAAGGGTATTACTGATTGGCGGCTGTCCTGCTGCTGATTGATGAGAGTGATGCCGCTTGCATTCTTCCTTAAGCTTAGCTCAGGGTATTTTTTTTTTTTGACTGCCACCTTGCTTAAGGTGAGGTCTAGGCTGCTGATATCATCTAGACCCACCTCCTGGCTACTGAGTGATTAACTTGTCTAGTCCAGAGTAAGATGGCTCTTCTACATCTTTTAGAACCATGATAGCGGAATGGTCCTAAGTTTCCTACGGTGAGGGAGTGGCTGCTTCAATCATTGCAACTTTGTCTTTCTGTCGCCTCACTTCCTTTATGGTGTCTTCTGCTAACATGGTGAGCTGCTCTTGAAATAGGACTTCCATGTCCTGGAGAATCTCGTCGATCAATGCCTCTACGACCGCTCCCTCATCCTCATCGGAGGCGAGATCCATGTAATATGCAATCTCCTAGTCGTTGCTCGTGCAACGATTGGTATTCCAAGCCGACAAATGAATCTAGGCAGGCACTATAATTGGAACTGTGGTTGGTATTGTAGATGAAGCTGAAACTGCCATCTCTAGGACTACGACTGTGATGGGAACAGATGTGGCTCCTATGGCTGCCACGGGGATTGATGTTGTGACTGAAGCTATTGTGGCTATGACTGATGTCGTGCCTGGTGGGGTAGTCCACACTAGAATCGATGTTGATGCGGTGGCGGGAACTGGAACTACTATGGTTAGGATTGAAATTGCTGCAATTGGAACTGGTGTTATTGTGGTTGGTACTGCCTCAGTTGTGGTTGAGACAGAAACCATCGCAGTTGGGGCTGGAACTACTGTGGTTGGAACTAAAATTGCTGTGGTATGGACTAAAACTGCTGTAGTTGGGACTGCAACGGCTATGGTAGGAACTAAAACTATTGTCACATCTTCCTCAGAATAGTAATCCTTAATGCCTACCCACCCAATTATGCTTGATGGAGTGCCTCGTTGTAGTGCTACTGTGATAGGACAGTCTGTTCACTCAATATTGAAGAGTATCCATAGCGCCGCATAAACACAATGGACCCAAGAAACTTCAGTAGACAGCACACCTGACGGACCTCCTTCAAAGTAGGAGTCAATTCAATTATTTCGAAGTGAAATACGTGGTTTGCAGGCATCCAAGTTTGGGTAACTACACACAAAAAGTAACGGGAGACCTCCATATTTGCAATGTCTAAGAATTTTGAGGAGATACCCTAAGCCTGCAACTTGTCACGTTCACGGCCTGTTAATTTCCAAATCCATGTCTGGTGAATATTTGAGCAATGCATCGGTATGACTATCGTAGGGAAATCCATGATCAATAGGGGAGCTTCAGCTTCTTGATTCAGGTCTGCGGAAACTATTTAAAATATTCTGAATAACAAATAACTTTGTTTCGCACAACAATATTTTACAAAGTCTAATGCAAATAAAAAGCTGCAGCATAAATGGAATGAGTATCAGAAAGACCAATCCAAAGCAAATATTGAATGTAAATTGAGACGGAGTAAACTAAACAACAGACTATCGAACGGACTAGCTCATGCGCATGGCCTCAGCAAGAGGTCTTGGTTACTAACTGGTCAAGACCAAGTGCCCCAAATTCGTGGGAAACAAACACCAACACCGATGGTCAGGATTTTTTGGTGATAGAGCCGACATTGGGTGCTGAGGAAGTCAACTATACCATTCAACCTTGAGAGAAATACCACACAACTCGATGATAATGTTTTCACCACTGGATAGATTACTTTAATGTTATATGCAAGATAGAGAGTATGTTGTCAACTTCGTAGAATTGCGGTAGAGGATGGAAGTAATGATTACAACCCCCATTGTCGTCCCAAATAGCTATCTTGCAAATCATCTCTATAGGGCAGAGACTTGTGCAAGGGTCGAGGCTGGGAATGAGTCTCGGCTCTGATTGGGCTTCATCCCTAGGAATCCCATGCCTGTTGCTATGTTGTTTGGTGGATAATTTACTTGCAAAATTGTTTGAAGAAAGGCTTCCTCTCTGCATTTGACAACTTTGAAAATTGCTCATCCTCTTTTGAAAGGCAGCAGTCAGGCCCTTTGGTTCGATAGTAAAAGTTTGGATCAGTAGGGCCATGAACATGTATGTGACCAAAGTATTGGCTCGACGCATCCACACACGAGGCAACTGGTATGCCCCTTGGTAGATTATGGGGTTTTTAACCATTAGAGTAGCTGACATACCCCTAGTTGAGTATCATGATCTCAAAGCATGTTGTAGCAAATTTTTGCATGCTTAACCAAAAGGCAGTTGTCATGCCCCTTGTTAGATACAAGAGGTTCTTCCACAAGGCAGCTGACATGTCCCTAGTTTGGGTATCTTTTGCTAGATTCTCAACCAAAAGGTTGTTGGCATGCCCTTGGTTCAAGAATGAAGCAGTGCCTTGCAAAGAGGATGAAATGAATGGTCATGAGTTATGCACGAATGAATGATTTTATTTTTATTGTTTTGCTATTTTTTGTTGCCCTCAGCTTTTGAAAAGCTTGCAATGCCTATCGTTGGGAAGGAGGAAATCTCCAACTCACCGACACTACCTAGACATCCTGACTGTTGGTGGCACTCTAGAATGGCAAAGGTAGTAGTTTGTTGGGCTATGTCGTGGAACATGTTTTGCACCAAACTCCCCAAGAACCTACACCTACTTTTTTCAATTAACCTCTTTATTTTACTCCCTCATAGGCTTGTGGATTCACTCTGACCCTTACTTGGAGGTAATGAGTACGTAGGTAGTTGCTGAGGCTACTTTGATGAGGGAGGGATGGCTAATCCCTTGGGTAGTGTGGACTATTCAGGTACGCTTAAACTCCTCTCGAAGGTATGTGATAGGGACAGAGTTACTCCACTCACCTCTTTCTCATAGGGCCATATTCTGTGTACGCCTTCTATCTCCTTATTATTATTTTTTTAGTGCCCTTATTCATGAAAGTATTTTTCCGCTCATATACTCACTCACATCCTAACATTTTATCTCCCTCTAGAGGTGTAAGCCCTTCGAGGCGTTTGGATTTTTCACCTTGTTCTCAATGAGTGGTGGATCCCTCACTTACTAGAACGTCTATGTAGTATCGATTGAGGAGGAACAGTTCCCTTTCCCTAATAGGCAAGCTTATCCAATTTTCATCATCGAGCATATGCTTATGCAGATGCTACTAGTGCTCTTATTAATGCGTGCATGCAAGGATTTCTCTTCTTTTTTTTCTTCTTCTTTTTCCTTTTGATGCTTTTGTGTTGAGATGCAATGCATGCATAATGAGTGCAATGAAAAAAAATGAGTGTAGGATGATGCAAAATGCATGAATAGATAGAATAATGCATGTGGAAATGCAGTAGAAGAGCTTTGCGAGGTAAGGATACGACTCCATATCAATGGTAATACTTCATCAGGAAGCATGAGTTGACCAGCTCTGATTGCTCAATGTGGTCCATGTCCTCGAGGATTACAGCTCCCCCAAAGAATACCTGTTTGATAATATAAGGGTCGTGCCAGTTAGGTTTGAATTTGCCGCGAGTGTTAGGGAGATAGATGGCTCGCAAGACCAAGTCCGCTGGTGTAAAGCTCTTGGGTCATACTTTCTTTTGGTAGGATCTCGCCATCCTCCTCTAGTATCACAAGGCATGGTGTAGGGCCTGCAGTCGGTGCTCATCAATGAGGTTCAGCTGGACACAACGGTCTTCAACTCATTCTGCCTCTCCGAGTTCAGCTTCTCTCAGGATCTTGAGTGATGGAATCTTCACTACAATGGGTAGGACAGGCTCCATGCCTTATACTAGGTAATAAGGAGTTGCTCCTGTTGAGGTTCGAAATGATGTTCTGTATGCCCACAATACATATGGAAGCTTCTCATGCTAGTCTTTGTGAGTCTCTACCATCTTCTTCATTATCTTGGTGAGATTTTTATTGGCAGACTCGATTACACCATTCATCTACGGCCGATAAAGGGAGGACTTGTGGTGTTTGATCTTAAAATCATGTAGGTATTCCTTGATCCTCTGGGCTATAAAGTTCTTTCCATTGTCAGAGATAATGGCATGCGGAACCCCGTACCGAGCTATGATGTTGTTTCCTTTGAATTTCTCCATTGCTAGTGCAATGACCATCTTATAGGAGGCTGCTTCCACCCATTTTGTGAAGTAGTCGATTGCTACCAGGATGTAGCAATGACCGTTAGAGGCTATGAGATGAATGGCTCCAACGACATCTATTCCGCAAGTGGAAAAGGGCCATGGTGAGGACATGTTGTGCAGCGATTGTGGAGGTGTGTGGATAAAGTTCCCATGTATTTGGCAGTTATGGCATCTACGTATAAACTGACAACAATCTACCTCCTTGGTTGACCAAAAATAACCCTATAGCATAATCTTCTTGGCCAGGAGCACTCCATTCATATGCGGATCGTAGACTCCTGCTTGTACTTGAAGCATTAAAATTTCAGACTCTTTCTTGTCTACACAACATAACAATGCTTGATTGTAGGACCTTTTGCACAGGTGTCCTGATCCTAATACGTACTTGGATGCCAATTGTGCCATGGTTGTCTTGTCTGTGGTCGAGGCACTAGCTAGGAGATTCCCTGATTCTAGGAAAGCAATGATATCGTGGTACCATGGAAACTCTTCCACTATACCTGCTTCCTCCATATTCATGTAGTGGGCTGGCTATTCTACACACGTAATTGATACCTCCACTGCGTGGTCTTCTGGTACTAAGAGCCAAGATGCTAAGGTCACCAAGGCATCTGCATAGGCGTTTTGGGCTCTATTCATAAAAGAGAAGTGAACCTCTTGGAATTTTGCTGCAAGTTTCATAAGATGAGCATGGTACTGGGTGAGCTTTCGGTCTTTAGTCTTCCACACACTGTTGACCTGCACGATGAGCAGCATGGCGTCGCCACGTACATGTAACTTGCGGACACCAGGCTCCAATGCCATATGAAGTCCTAATATGCATGCTTCATATTTAATTTTGTTATTCGTGCACTTGAAGTTTAATTTTTTGGCGTATGGAGTCATCTGTCCTTGGGGGGTTACCAGTACGACGCCAATACCAATTCCTCTTTTGTTGACTGCACCGTTAAAGTATAGGCGCCACTGAATCTTCTCTTTGGCATTTTCTATCTCGCCATCATCATCCATGACAAACAACACATCCTCATTTAGGAATCAAGTCTACAAGGGCTGATATTCTAGTAAAGGTAGCTTAGCCAGGTTGTTTGCCACTGCTTGTCCCTTTATGGATTTCTGTGTGATGAAGGTGATATCGTATTGAGATAACTATACTTGCCACTTGACGCACCGCCCTATGAGCACTGGCTTTTGGAACGAATACTTCATAGGGTCATGGAGACAAAGGAGTAAGACTGGGTACGCCATCATATAATGTCTTAGGCGCTGGGTTGCCCAGACGAGAGAAAAGCTGATCTTCTCTATAGTAGTGTACCTAGCCTTGCAATCATTAAACTTCTTTCTTAGATAATATATTGCCCTCTTCTTATGATTGGATTCATCATGCTGGCCCAAAACTGCTCCCATGGAATGTTGGGTCACTGATAGATAGAGATGTAGGGGCCGTCCTGGCACTAGTGGGACAAAAACTGGAGGTCTGGCCAATAGCTACTTGATCTTGTTGAATGCTGCCTGACACTCCTCATTCCAATTGATCTGTGCATTCTTCCTCAAGAGCTTGAAGGTCGGTTCCTAGATCAATGTGAGCTGAGCGATGAACCGACTGATATATTGCAGACGTCCCAACAATCCCCTGACTTCTTTCTCTGTGGTGGGGGGAGGCATGTCAATTATGGCTCGAGCTTTAGTCAGATTGACCTCAATTCTCCTATGGCTAATGATGTAGCCAAGAAGCTTGTCGGATGAAACCCCGAAGGTACATTTGCTGGGGTTGAGGTAGATGTTGAACTTGCACAGACAGTCGAAGAACTTCCTCAGGCAGGCTACATGACCTTCGGCCTCTTTGGACTTAGCCATCATATCGTCAACATAGACCTCGACTTCTTGGTGCATGAGGTTGTGGAGTAATACTGTCATAGCTCTCTGATACGTAGCCCTTTCATTCTTGAGTCCAAATGGCATCACCTTGTAGTAGAAGACTCCCCATGGGGTAATGAATGATCTCTTCTCCATATCTTCTTCTACCATTTTGATTTGATTATAATCTGAGAATCCATCCATAAACGATAGCATCTTATGGCTAGTTGTATTGTCAATTAGAACATCAATGTTGGGTAGCGGGAAGTCATCTTTGGGGCTTGCTTTGTTGAGGTCTCTATAATCAATGCACATGCGAACCCGTCCATCTTTCTTCGGCACTGGGATGACATTTGCAAGCCATTCTGGAATGAGGCCAACCTTGAGAAAATCCAGTTCGTGTTGCTTCATGATCTCCTCCTTAAGTTGATCAGCCACTAGGGTCGCCATCTTCTGAGCTTTTGCTTGACAGGCTTGACATCTGGCTTCAATGGAAGATTGTGTATTACTACTTCTACATCTAGGTCGACCATGTTGCTTTAACTCTAGGCAAAAACATCTATGTACTCCTTGAGGAAGGTGATGAATTCTGTCTTAACCTGGGGGAGAGTTTAGCACTGATGTGCAATTCTTTGACATCATCAGTGGTTCCGTTGTTTACTAGCTCGATCTCTTCTTCCATATGGAGGTTCAGGCCTTCTAGATCATCATCATGGTGCCAGAATTCTATTGATGCGTCGTCATCTTCATGTGCCCCAAGGTTATCCTCCTTCTCATAGGCCACGAGATCAGACAAAATCTCCTTCTGAAAAGTAGAGTGTATTGTATCAAAGGTGCAAATCTGCTCTGACGTTTGACCAGTTTGGCATTGGAGGAGTGTTATGCTGACTCACGTATTCTTGTACTAGCGATAGGCGATCTCTGTGTCATCATGCTCTGTATCTTTCTTTGGGTCGAAATCTTCTTGCCTCTCTAATGTTGCTTCTTCACTTTTTATTAATTTTTTTGGGTTTTCTCTGCTATTTACAAAGGGTATTACTGATTGGCGGCTGTCCTACTGCTGATTGATGAGAGTGATGCCGCCTGCGTTCTTCCTTAAGCTTAGCTCATGGTATTTTTTTTTGACTCCCACCTTGCTTATGGTCAGGTCTAGGCTACTGATACCATCTAGACCCACCTCCTGTCTACTGAGTGATTAACTTGTCTAGTCTAGAGTAAGATGGCTCTTCTACATCTTTTAGAACCATGATAGCGGAATGGTCCTGAGTTTCCTACGGTGAGGGAGTGGCTGCTTCAATCATTGCAACTTTGTCTTTCCGGCGCCTCACTTCCTTTATGGTGTCTTTTGCTAACATGGAGAGCTGCTCTTGAAATAGGACTTCCATGTCCTAGAGCATCTCGTCGATCTATGCAATGAGTACGACCGCTCCCTCATCCTCTTCGGAGGCGAGATCCATGTAATATGCAATCTCCTAGTCGTTGCTCGTGCAACGATTGGTATTCCAAGCCGACAAATGAATCTAGGCAGGCACTATGATTGGAACTGTGGTTGGCATTGTAGATGAAGCTGAAACTGCCATCTCTAGGACTACGACTGTGATGGGAACAGATGTGGCTGTTGCGGCTGCCATGGGGATTGATGCTGTGACTGAAGCTATTGTGGCTATGACTGATTCCGTGCTTGGTGGGGTAGTCCACACTAGAATCGATGTTGATGCGATGGCGGGAACTGGAACTACTATGGTTAGGATTGAAATTGCTACAATTGGAACTGGAGTTATTGTGGTTGGAACTGCCTCTGTTGTGGTTGAGATAGAAACCATCGCAGTTGGGGCTAGAACTACTGTGGTTGGAACTGAAACTGCTCTGGTATGGACTAAAACTGCTGTAGTTGGGGCTACAACGGCTGTGGTAGGAACTAAAACTGTTGTCACATCTTCCTCAGAATAGTAATCCTTAATGCCTACCCACTCAATTATGCTTGATGGAGTGCCTCGTTGTAGTGCTACTGTGTCAGGACCCCGACTTGTATTGAGGGTCCCTACACTAACGAAGTGAGTGGGAGAGGAGTTTCGTAAGTGCCAGGAATGTTGCTCTCGAGGTGATTGCTCATAACCAAGTCCTTCTCTCTTTCTTCGCTCCTCGGCGGCAATGGGCTCAGCAATCCCCTGGCCGTACTTCTCAAATCGATTAACCCAGAAGAGGACATTTTGAAGGCTTGGATTCAAAGTGGACAGTCTGGTGGGACATGGTTCAGACAGCATCGACCTTCTCCTTTCAAAGTTTTCAGCCATGACGGTGACAATGTTATCGCCCTAGTTGAACTTGATCATGCGATGGAGAGTCGACGAGAGAACATGATGCTTGTGGAGCTATGGGCGCCCAAGCAAGAGTTTAAACGAGGGTTCAACATCCACGACTTAGAATTCCACATCGAACTCAGCTGGGCCAATGATGACGGGGATTACTAACAAACCCAATGCATCATGCTGCATGTTGTCAAATGACATCATCCCTTTCACCGCTGGTACAATATCCTTGGCCTTGAATCCAAGCTTGCTTGTTGTGCGCTAGGGGCAGACGTTCACACCTGCTTCATTATCGACCAAGGTGAGGGGGATGCGAAAGTTCTTAAACTATACCGTTACGAACAAGGGCTAGTTATGATTTATCCCCATTAGAGGTAACTCTTGGGAAGTGAAGAGATAACCTGAGGTGTGGCAATCATGCCTACCATGGTTTCTAGGGTTGTAGGCTCTATAGTGGGGGCTACATGGGTAGCTTGGAAAACTCGAAGGAAGGCTTCTTGGAGCTCAGCTGAGGTATGGATCATGTCCCAGATGGAAATATCGGCCTTGACCTTCTTAAGCTGAGTAGTGATGTCGGCCACGGGTTTGGCTATGGTGGCAGAGGATTTGGTTGAAGTTTCTTTAATGGTTAGCTTCACTGACTGGCTTTCTGGTAGTGGTGGAGCTACTATGGGTCGAGTTAGCTTGGGTACAGGAGCCAAGGCCTTATACACCCGTCCCAAGCACTTGACCTCTACGCACATCTCTATGGCATAGTCATAGGGCACGTGATGGGTGTCTCAGGTCAAATTAACGACCACCAGTGCTCTGGCGACCAATTTCGGTGGGGCAATGGGTAGGCTTGTTGCTAGTGAAAGTGGTAGGGATACAGGCTGGGGAAACTGCACGGTGGGATGGGCTAGCAAGGTGACAGGTGTTGTGGATGGAGAAGGTTGTGCTAGTAGGGTCATTGGTGTGGTTAGTGAGGGCGATTGTGCTAGTAGGGTCACTGGTGTGGTTGGTGAGGGCGATTGTGCTAGTAGGGTCACTAGTGTTGTTGGTGAGGGCGATTGTGCTAGTAGAATCACCGGTGAGGGTGCTTGTGCTGACGAGGTTGCTGGATACTCCAGTCTGGCAGTGAGTTGGATCATGTTCGCATGGAGCTTGAACCCTCGACAAACAAGTGATACAAGGATATTAGGAATGGAATAGAGGAATCATGGATCAAATCAGAAGGGTCTAGCACGAAAGCATTGTACCAAGCAGGAAAGATGGCATGAATTCTAAAGGTCCCTGGTGTGCCTAGACGGCCGTGCTTGGGGAGAGGTTGGCTAACAATGCTAAGGGGAATAGGGACAAATGAAGATGTTTGTGCTGGTGTAGGCACAAACCCTGCTTGCTGGGTGTGAATAATAATGACCTCATGGTCAATCAGATCCTGAATGGCACTCCGAAGCAAGAAACAACTATCCGTCGCATGCCCCATGGAGCGATGGAAGTTGCAGAATAGATCTACTTTGTACCACCCTAGCAACGGATGCGACAGTGGGCAGACCTTTGGAAACTTCAAGAGTGACTGTACCTTCAAGAGGACGACACTTAGGGGCTCGACCAAAGGCGTGAAATGGTGCGTTGGGCGACATGGTTGTGCCTGTCCTTGGTATAGTCATTGAAATGTCAGTACAACGGGATCTACCAGCTTGATGATGGTAGTGATGTGGGAGGTGCGTGGTGCCCTATGAGTGGGTGCATAAACAAACTACTGCTGAGTTGGAAGCCCCGTGTTGATAGGCACTGCTGGGGACTCGATGTATGCAACGACATTCCAGGGAGGGTCTCTCCTTTTGTTAGAGTTGTTGTTCACACCGTTGTTGGTATTGCTGCTGCTGCTTGTTCCTAGGATGGAGGCGGGAGATGTGGCCTACTTGGCGAATGTAGTAAGTGCCAGGAAACTGCCACTACGCAGCGAGGTTTCCAAGTGAGCGTCAGCTCAGATCAATGATGCAAATGCGGTGATAGCCTGTATGCTAAGTAGAGGCTTGATAGCTGGCTGCACTCCATGGATAACCATTTCGATAGATTCCTTATTTGAGGGTCTATCTTGAACCTGTGAGGCAAGAGCGTGCCAGCACCCAACATACTCCCCAAAAGGCTCGTGGGGCTTTTGCTTGGTGGCAGCAAGGTCCTCTCGCTTAAGGACCTTGTCAAGATTAAAGGAGTACTGTTCCAAGAACACCTGCCTGAGGTTGTTCCAAGTCTTTATCCGAGCCATATCCATGGAGGTGAAGCACTTCGATGCAGGGTCGGTCAGACTTTTCTGGAAGAGCCAGATTTACAACCTCTCGTCAACCTAAAGTTGCGTGAGATCTCTGTAGTAAGCCCTCAAGTGTGTGATAGGGCAGCCTTTACCATCGTATTTCTCAAAATCTGGGACTTGGAAATTCGATGGGAGCGTTGCCTCTTGGAAATAATAGAGGTCCTGGAATTGGTAAGACTGGCAATCTTAACCCCACACTTGTCGAAGTGCTTTTTCGAGAACACCCACACTGGCGTGTTGGGTGTCTGAGGTCACTGTCATTGAGAGTGGTGCAGCTGGGGCAGGTCCTGCGTACGCCGTATGCGTCGCACTGAGGTGCTCCTCCAGATTCACCATAGCGTCTGTTGGTATCAGTGCACGATGGTTGGCGTACCCATGTGCTAGTGTTAAGTGTTGTGGGGTATATGCAACAACATAGTTTTGATGTAAGGAGAGAGAGGGAGATGTATGATGAACTAGGTGGGTGCAGTGTGTGACCATGCCAGTGGAATCCTGCATGGCTCTCCCCTACCGGGTTCATGGAAGCACTCGAGGAGACCCGATACGGTCACAGCAAAGATGGTGAATCCAGAGAAGAAGACTAGACTTAGAAACACCAAGGGAAGAAAATATGCATTCAGCATGATTTCAGAGAAGTTCAGGGGCTAAAATGCAAATTAACTAAATAAAAAATGCATTCTGGAGAGTTTCAGTAAAGTTCAAGGGTTAAAATGCAATTTACCCAAATAAATATGCATTCTCTGTTATTTTGATGATGTCTAGGGGTTTAAATGCAATTTTGACAGAAAAATGTGCATTCTTAAAGGTTTCAGAAAAGTTTAGGGTCTTTTATGCAAAAATATTGGGCTAAAATGCATGAAAAGAAAATCTGAGGGTTTTTGTTAAACTTTTAAACCTAGAAAACATTATTTTGAATACTTAAGGGGGATAATGCAATATTTTTAGTTAAAACATTATTCAAGCGATTTATGAAAAATGATTAAGGACCTAAATGTAAGAAAAGGACTTATTTGCAATGAAAAAAAGGACCTAAGTGCAATAGACAGAAAGGTTTAGAATTTTATTAAAATAAAAAAGTTTTAAAATTTTTTAAAAGAAAATGACAACGGCGGCCGTCGGTGACAATGCTCCACCATCGACGACCGCCAGAGAGGCTATCAGAGGCTTTCCCGTGGTCTGATATGAGATCAGACCCCATGGGAAGCAAGAAGATGAAGAGGGGAGATGATCCAACGGATTGAATGAAGGATCGGACAGCTGGTTCCTTCCCCCCACCTCGCTCGTCGTTGTTGCTGTTCCAGTGGCACACTTGAGAAGACTGGGGCTTCTGGAGGTGGTGGCGTGATGGTCTAGGACATCAGAGGGTTGAGGAGGAGAAGTGGAAGACGTTTGAGGGCATGGATGCGAGGATGGACGCGTAAGTGCTTCTCACGATCAAGCTCGTTGCCAATGCTACAAACTCCGACGAGCATGGCTGAGGAGGCTTCCCTGGGCTTGAAATGGAATGGAGGTTGCTCTGAAGCATTGAGGAAACACTAAGGATCGTTCCTCAGGGGCCAAGGAGGTGCTGCGATGCGCTAGGCTTGTAGTTGCATTTCACTGTGCATTATCTACCCTAGCGACGGTGACGGTGACGAAGCGGCGTCGACGACGTATGGCTCCTAGAGGTTGAACGGTTGCTTGAAATGACACGTCAGGGATCAGAGAAGCAGGAGGGAGACCAGGGGAGGAAGAACTAAAGCTCTAGGGCCAGGGTCATGCCCTGGACCAACCCCCCTAGCTAGGTCGCCGAAAAACGACTCCGGCGAGGTCTAGGGGTTGATTCCGACCAAAGGAGACTCTGGATTTGTTGGAATTGACTCTGGGGAACAATGGAAGTCCTAGGATACTAAAATTGAAGCTAAAAATGGCTGGAGGATGGCGTACCTAGTCTGGCAGTGTGATTTCTCCCTTGTAGCTCGTCGGAGGTCGCCGGGATTGCTTGCCTCTCACCTCTGCGAGCCCTTCTTTCCTCCTGGAGCTCTCACTCAGACCTTCCTTCCTCTCTTAGTCCACTAGTCCACTATTTATAGCCAAGGAAGACCACTAGCTCCTAACAAAGCCATAACAACCCACTCCAACAAGCTATAACTACCTAACAACCTAACCAACTCTTAACCTTCTAACTAACCACTAACAAACTCTAACAACCCTATAAAAAACCTAAGGATGTTTGAGAAAGTGGGCTTCAATGGACTTTGGTGGGCCTAATGGGCTTTGGTGGGCCATCATGGGCCTTGGTGGGATTAATGGGCTTTGGTGGTTCTTCATGGGCTTGTTGTGCTTTGGTTGAATTAAATGGGCCTTGGTGAGCCTAATGGTCATTCATGGGCTTAATTGGCCTAAGGTGAGCTTAATGGGCCTTCAAGGGTTTTGGGACTAAAAGGGTTTGAGTTCATTTGATTAAAAACCCAGCCACCATACTTCATACTGCAAGCCTGTAAAATTGCAAAATTGGGGTGTCTACACAGTGTGAGCGGTGTGCAGCTACGGTCTCAAGACAAATCCGAGGAATTAGCTTTGATGGTGTTGCATCCCTGCCATGCCTAGAGGCTGGCACCAGGTGCATAGGAAGCATGCTGTGGAGTGAGTAGTGGGGGTGCTATAAGCGGACTCGGTTCTACCATCACCAATGTCGTGAGGAGTTGGGGCAATGGTCGAGGAGGCGGTGTAGTGGGCGCAAGATGACATGCAAGGGAAGGCAATAGAGGGAACTCTGGACTAGTATGGGGCAGTAGGAGCTAGAATGATACAGAAACCCATACCATGATGTTTTTGAGCAAACTCAATAAACTACTAGGTGTGGAGGATATATGACCCGTTGGTTGCAGTACCGAAAATCGAGGTCAAAGGCGCAGAGGATCCAAGAGAAGGTTGGACTCCAAACTGTTCGGTAGAGAGAGATCCTATCAAAGATGTCATCGTAGATGGCTAGGTGCCAAAAGCAATAGAACCAGTCAGCGGTGGGGTCTCCAGAATGCGTGTGGCTGTCACAACGATGGCCTCGATGACCGGTTCTGTAGTGGAATGAGCCTGCCTGTTTCTGGTACCCGAGGGATTCTGATCACCAGGAAACGACTGTCGAGAAGAGTGACAGAGGCGAAAGAGGTCAGTGTCAAAGGTGGGACCAAGGAAGCAGTCACCTCCAGAGCAACAGATGTCAAAGGCTCACAAAGACGCTGGACCACGGCGAAATGGGAGCGAGTAAGAATCGGACTGCGATAATAGGACAAAGGATGGATCCTAGGACGAGCTATCGTCTATGGCGATGGGTAGCTCAGGAGAGGATGATGGAGATCTATCACCAAAGGGGAAACAGAGATCAAGGACTCTAGAGCTCTAGCAGAAGAACTCGCACAATAACCTGGACAAAAGAAACAGGAATCAAGAAAACCTAATGTAAGTAAAACAAGACATAGATGCAATGTTATTAGGTTGGCATGAATGGCACGCATGCATATGAATGCAATTAATATGCTCTCTCTCACCAACTAAGTGTTTCCTAAAAGGCCATCTACTCCGGTCATTCTCACATGGCTTTCTAGGTCTCCGACTCAAGGCAAGAAAGTAATGTCCCCGCTCTAAATCTTGGCCAAAGCACAGGTAGTGAACTGGTGGTGCGTTGGTAGCCTCGTCTCCTGCAGTAGCATGGAGTTGTACTCTCTACTAACACTGACAAGACCTTGGACAAGGGAGGACAAACTAGCAACACGCCCTACGCCAAAGCTATAGAACGCATACTAGAATTGTCCTTCGCAAACTGTAAGTGGACTCAGAGGAGAAGATGCATGCCCTATATGATCAATCATGCAATATGCTTTTGTGTCATTTACTTGCATTTTATTAACCAGAGGGGGAAAAGAGTTCGAATTGGTCTCTAGTTTTGCCTTATTAATTGTTTCTCTGGGTTGATGTGTTTTTTTTTAAACTTGAAAGGGGAAACCAAACATGTCTCTACTCTCCTAGTCACATCAAATGCGAAAGGGGAAGAAAACACACAAGGCAAACAAGCAAGCAAACAACAAGCAAAATGCATGATCATGGCGTGTTCGAGTGTTGTGGCATTATGAATGTGAAAAGAAAGCATCCATCAAATCAAAAGCTAAGATATATGGCTTGTCAGTGCAGTGACGGAGCAAATGTGTAAAAGAAAGTGTGAAAGAGATGCCAAGTAAGCAAACAAGCAAGCTTGTGACGCCAAATGCTCAGAAGCAAGCGAAAAGTGACTAACCTGAAAGCCGAAATCTGCTAATCCCCAGTGGATTGGCCAATTCTGTGACCATGCCCACCTTGGAGATTCAATGTAGGGTCGCACTTGAGGGAGGAGGCTACAGCCATGCCAGAAGGCGAAGGCGCAAGATAAGATAAAATGTAAAAATGGAGTCGTCACCTAATCTTTTAAGGGAAAAACGAGGAAAACCGTGAACAAATCGCAAAAAAGAATGAATGCATGAGATGTAAATGAAATGGCTAAATGTATTTGAACCAGAGAATGGGTAAGGATTCCTGTTATGCATAGGGAAGGTATTAGGCACCCCCGTGTGCCCGAGAAACTCGTTCTTTCTAGTCTGATTCACTTGCTAAAGGATGAATGCAAATAAATGCTTGCTAAGCCTAGATTGTGCTCTAATCATGCTAATATGCTTGCTGAGACTAGATGGATGTGCAAGATGCATGCAAAAATTGCGAAGAAACCCATACGAAATGATGGAATAACGAAACATGAAATGATAAAGAAACCCATGAAATGACAATGTTTTTGACGGGAATGGCCCGAGAAATCATATCGACCTCAAGAGAATAAAAAATGCAATCAACCTAAATCATCAGAATCATAGAAAACATCATGGGAATCAAAATGGAAAAAATTGCAAAGAAGTCCGTGTAAAATGGCCAATTGGTGACTTGTAAAGAAAATCACATAAAATGATAGTGTTTCTGGAAAGAATGTTTTGGAAAACCATACCGATATCAAAAGGGTCTAAAATGGGGTCAACCCAAATAGTCAGAATCATGGAAATTGTCGTAAAAATCAACAAAGAGAAAATAATCCGTAATTGTGTGGGCCTTTAGGTCAATTCATGTATGCCCTCGGGCAATGAAATCCAAATCAAATCGAAAAAGAATCCAAAATGTGGACTAAGGGGAATCAAATCAAATGTCCAGCGAAAGATTTTGAAAACGGATTGGAGAAAAATCCCCAAAGAATCACATGGAATGCGGGCTTACTCAAAATGGATGAAACGATATGAAAATTATGCAAAATTCATGAAAATGTACCTAAATATGTAAAGGATGCTTGAGGAAGGATTTATACAAGAATTAAACATGACTTAGTTCAAAAATAACATGCATTGGCATGAACTTACAATATAGGGATAATTAGGTAATTTCACATGGCTAAATGTGATAAATATGGGCATGTGCATGATGCATGGTCTAATGTATACAAAAATGTATATAAAATGCTAGGAAAATGTTATTTACAAGGAGATATGATAGAAACAAGATTTTAAACACAAGAAAATGATGTAAATGTGGAAAATAACAAGTTCAAGGACTAAAGTGCAAAATTCACGAAAAAGGGGAAATTAGGATTAAAGTGTATTAAAAAAGTTTCATCTTAATGTTTAGATGATGGATTAAAAGAAATGTGGCATTGAGATTTGAGATGTGTGAAATTGTATTTTCGCAATTTCCTGAGAGTTCAGGGTCTAATGTGCAAAATTTATATAAATTGTGCAAATGTGACCAAAATGTGAAATTAAAGATCATTTTACATTGCAAACATGATTTTCAAATGAAAACTATATTCAAGTGCAAAACTACAAATACTCACGTGTTCAAAAAGTGAAAAATGTCAAAAATGTGTGTTAAAACAATTAAAACCCTAATTAATGGATTTAAAACTAGACTAAGGGCCTGTATGCAAATTTCCTACACATAGTAATTGTATTTTATGAATTTAGGGGTTTACATGCAAAATATCCATGGTTTAAATGTGATGAAAATTAGGTTTTTATGATGTTCAATGTGATTACAAAGTTTTTTAAGGTTCTGGATGCAAGTTTCACAAAGAAAATTCATTTTAAAAAGCATTGGGGACATGATGCAAATTTTTAGGACTTAATTGCAAGGAAAAGCATGATTTTAAGGGCTTAAGTGCGAGAAAACAAATATTAATGCACTAGTCATGAAGAAAATAAAACATGCAAGGGACCATATGCAATTGTTACAGAAATAACAAAAGAAATAAAAGTTATTTAAAACTACATTGGTTTAAACACAAAAAATAGGACCTAAAAGTAACAATCTAAGGGCCTAAATATAAAAACCTAAAACTAAAGGACCTAATCTAAATCCTTTCCCTTCGAAGTTCATCGATGCTCCAATCGCCGACGAGGGCTCCGATGAGTCACCAGAGGCTGCACGACGACGGAGGGGCTCTAGTGACGGTCAGGGAAGTTGGAGGGTGGCACGGTGGGGCTCTCCGACGTGTTGGATTGGGTTGGAGTAGCCTGGGGTGCTCTCCCCAACTCTAGCTCCAACGAGGAGTCGATTGACTTCTGAGAAGACAACGGCGAGATGGCTGGAGGTGGTGCAATTGCTGGGACGGCATGGCAGCAAGCGGAGGAGCTCTAGGGCGGCATGAGGACGCTTCCAAGGGTCATGGGAGGTACGAGAGCTAGCTGAGGAGCTCCCCCCATCCCAAGCACCGGTGATGGGTGCAGGTGAGCTTGGAGCGGCACTACAGAGGCGAAGGAGCGGCGCTGCAGAGGCGAAGGTGGTCGAGGGGGTCTGAAGTATCTTCGGTGGAACCAACCAAACCTCCCAAACATACCCAATCGCTTAGCCTTCACCATACACAAACCTGGAACCCTTGTATGGCCCTAATGTTCAAGGAGCAGGCCCAATATCTAGTAAGCAAGCCTAGTAATAGGTTTAGCACTATTCAATGGCGCAACCCATAGGTGTACTTCACTAATGGTATTGATCAGCGTAATCAAGCCATGCGAAGGTCAAGCACGAAATGCTGGTGAAGTGCCTTATGTCAGATTAATTCAAACAAAGGGATTTAGTGGTCCTTCTACTCGATGGATCACTCGATTCTTCAACCCTATTGGCTTACACAGATCTGATTGTGCATTATAACATTAAGGGACCATTACACCTCTATCCCAACACTTAAATGCAAGTCTTATCTCCAAAAATCAATCCCAACCTTCCTTTTCAAAGTGCTTAGGCATCAAAGACCATCATTAAGCACACTTCCCTATTTAACTACCTTGCTCGTCACTATGAGAGCTCTCTCTCTCGATCGTTTGCTCTTAGTCACCTAGCACTCTCACTCTCTTAGCTCACTTGCACTCTTGCCTCCCTATATTTTCTTACCTGCACAACCATCCCCTGCATTAGCCTCCCTGCAACCAACAACACAACCTGAACACCCAACTATGCACTTTGAGAGCAACTAATGATAGACCCATTGCACCATCAACCGAGCAAAGTTCGCTGTCATCTACCACCTCGGACGTTGGCCACTACCGACCCAATCCCAGAGGAAACAGTTGTGAGCTCCATTGAACGAGAGCACAATCGTCACCTGCAGATAAACTCCTCCTCCCTCGATGTAATGCGGTAGTCATATGGTCATTTAGCATGCATCCGTGACGTGTTCATGGATTCGAGTTAGGCCTATGGCCATTCAACTCAAATGGGACTTGTCAACACATTCTCCTCTTCACTCCCACTCATTGTGATGCTATCCCTACACCCATAGCCTACTTCAATTGCCAACTGCCCTTTCAATGATGGGTGGGCACACGGACACTAAATCGAGTGGATGACACATGCATTTTTTGTTTTCTGTTGAGCATCGCATCCACGCTACACCTCTAAGCTTCCCTTCCTTCTTCCTTGCCTTGTCGTCGCTTATAAGAGGTCACCGGCCTTCAACATGGCTGGCAAACCCAACACAAGCTGACAGCATGCAAACGATGGTGGGGGGGATCATCCATTGCATCTCATTGAGTTTCTATTGATCCACTGCATTCTCCAGCATATATTCTAGCTTCGCCGATGTTTGTATGATTTAATTCAATGATTTCTAGCTAATATTATAGCGATGAAGTTGTTGTCTGGAACTGCAAAATATAGGGTGCAACCTCTCAACAGATAGATATAGCATGATCATCTAGCGTGATGATACAACACGATCTTCCACAGTGAGATACCAGTGCAAAAACCTAGAGCCCAAACAATGTTACAGAGCATATGTTTATCTGATTTGCTTATTTTCCTTATGTTTCTCGATTATTGATATAGATCCTGCATGTTTACTACATTAGGGCACGGCATCAAGCATATCACCAAAGGGCGTACATTATATGGCATTTGTGACCGTGCCCGACCTAGAGGGAGGGGTGGGGAGGAGACCACAGCCATGCCAGGATGGCGAAGGCGCAAGGATAGGATAAAAGAAAAAAAGAAAAGAAAAGGGAAGGAGTCGCCACCTAGTCTTTTAAGGGAAAGACGAGGAAAACCACAAAAGGATGAATGCATGGGATACAAATGGGAAGGCTGGATGTCTGCTAACCAGAGGATGGGTAAGGATTCCTATTACG
>JAMKQA010006153.1:0-14873 GCA_024699735.1 Posidonia australis | reverse complement strand
CCTATTAAATATAGACAGAGCTGGGATTTATGCTCATCCTCTTCCGATGTTACCTCAAAACAGACTGATTTTTGGCCCCCTAAACCTCCTACTAGACCCCCTAGCTCTAGTGCTCTGAATCCTATTCGTAAACAATTCAAACCAAACAGAGGGTGGAGGGGCAATAGAGGCAATAGAAATCAAACGATGGGAAAGAATGTTTGGACTAGACCCATTAGTCCAAGGTTGAAGACCTCATATAAGGCTACTGGCTTTCGCCCAAGTTCTTCTTCTTCCCCTTGGGAAGATTTTTCTCCTAACACCCATACAACAGCCTCTCCTAGTATTGGAGACAATGAAACTTCCAAGTTTATCGAATCTGAATTAAAGGCACGAAACCTCTCTTTATCCAAATTTAAAAAAGTGCTGCCTATTTATGATTGCTTAGAAAGTGATGACTTGGGAGGCACTAGTGAGGTCTTGGCTGATCCTGTGGCTGATCCGCGCCCCGCAACACCACTTCATGCCCCAGGTAATTTGAGTGCTTTTATTTCCAATACTTACAATCTTGAAAATACTCATGCTTGCAATCTTGTGGTTGATCCTGCTGTTAGGCAAACTCCTGTTATTAGCCCGGAAATTAACGAAAATGCAAGTGCTGAATTTTTAGAAAATGATGGTTCTTTATTGCATGATGTTCTTACTTGGGACTCATATGGTCATTTCAAGGAATTTGCTGCAAAGATTGGTATTACTTTTAATAATATCTCTGAGGCTAAATGTTTCTATAATCAGGTCAGAAATGACCAAGGATTAAGTTGCCTAAACTTAAATGAGGATTCTAATATGTTTGAGAACTTTGCTTCTCTCTCCATCTCACAACATATTTAAATGCTGGTAGCAGCTTGGAATATAAGGGGAATGGGCAGTGGTAGGAAAAAAAGAGCCATTAGGAATATGATTAAAGCAAGAAAATGTAGCATCATTATTATTAGTGAGACTAAGCTTGAGGCTATACCTCCCCCGACTTTAAACTATATTGGAGGAGGTATACTCACTCAGTGGACTTTTTTACCTTCTCTGGGTGCTTCTGGGGGTATTGTCATAGGTTGGGATGAAAGCGTTGTCACCATGTGTGACAGCATTGTGGCGACATACAGTATTTCTGTATTTTTTAAAAATAATCAGGATAATTTTGAATAGTGGCTTACTGGAGTATATGGCCCGTGTGTTCCGAGTTTAAAAAGAAATTTTTTAGAAGAACTGGATTCCATTGGTGATAAAGTAAATTCTAATTGGGTTATAGGAGGGGATTTTAATTTGACACGATTTTCATATGAGCATTCCGCAAGGAGTGGTATACTCTGTCATATGAAAGAATTTAATGAATTCATTGATAATCGTTGTTTAATTGACATCCCTCCTAACAATTGCAAATACAATTGGTCAAATTTCCATAACACTCCTACCATGGTCAGATTGGATAGGTTTTTAATCTCGACTGGCTGGGGAGATCAATATCCCAATTCTTATTGTTTGGGAAAACCCAGAGTTATTTCTAATCATATACCTATAATTCTTAATACTGTCTCGTATGATTGGGGGCCTCCACCATTTAAATATTATAAATCTTGGCTCTTAATTGAGGGATTTTCCAGTTTTGTGGAACATTGCTGGTACAATTCTTTAAGTGTTTGTGTTGCCATCTCTCCTGTGGCCAGATTTTCATACAGATTAAAATTCCTGAAAAAACACATTAATTTGTGGATTGCTCCTATTAGGGAGCAGAGGAGAAACAGACTCAGGATGGTGGAAACACAAATAGCACATTTACACTCACTGTTGGAATGCAATTATACTTCAACTGTATTGATTAGGCAATTAAGGGAATTTAAGGAAGAACATCACTCACTCCTTCAAGAACAAGAAGCCTATTGGAAACAGAAATCCAGGATCCAATGGCTTAAGGAAGGAGACCTTAATACCAAATTTTTTCATAATATGGTCATGCATAGAAGAAGAATTAATGCAGTTCATTCCCTAAATATTAATGGCATTCAGGAATATTTCCCGCCTCTGATATGTAAAGAGATAGAAAAACACTTCTTTGGGATATTTAACAAAAAGAAGAGAACACTACCTTGTTTTGATTGGGATAGGTTGGTGCCCATTAAGATTCCTGAGGCAGATGTGTTAGAAAGTCCTTTCTCATTGGAAGAGATCCAACTAACTGTCAAAGCACTACCAGGGGAAAAAGCTCCTGGTCCTGATGGTTTTTCAATGTGCTTCTTCCAACACTTTTGGGACATCTTGAAAGATGATATAGTGGAAGTTTTTAATAATCTTCACTCAACCAATGATTTGGAATACCTTATCCATATTAATCAGACTTTTATTTCCCTTATTCCCAAAAAAGATGGAGCCAAAGAGATTAGAGACTTTCGGCCCGTTAGTTTGGTTAATAGCCTTTACAAGATTATTTCAAAAACATTAGCAACTAGATTCAATCCTGTCATAAACAGTATCATTGATAATTCACAATGTGCTTTTCTTGCTGCGAGGTACATTGGTGATTGCTTTCTAGTTGCTCAAGAGACCCTCCATTACATGAAGGTGAATGCCATCCCGGGTTTGGTTCTGAAATTAGATTTTGAAAAGGCATTTGATAATGTAAACTGGGACTTTCTCTTGGAAACACTCAAAGGATTGGGTTGTGGTGATAAATGGCTCACCTGGGTCAGAATTTGCATCTCCTGTGCTAAATTCTCTATCTTAGTTAATGGCTCCCCTAGAGGATACATTCAGGCTTCTAATGGGCTTAGACAAGGTGACCCCTTATCTCCATTCCTGTTTATTGTGGTCACTCATGTGTTGAATCGGATGCTTTCACTTGCAACTGATAACAATTTATTATCAGGTATTCAACTACCAAATGGTGGCCCTAATATATTGAATATCCAATATGCTGATGACACAATCCTTTTTTTGTCTGCTAGGGAAGATGATTTAGTGAACATTAAGAGAATTCTATGTTGCTTTCAGTCCTGTTATAAATCGTCAATCACTAGCTTGGGTATTTCGGAAGAGTTTACTCAGAGGGCTTCTCTAATTTTGGGATGCAGTATTGACCAATTACCCATAAAGTACTTAGGCCTGCCTTTTCATTTCAGGAAGTCTAACTATCACGATTGGTCTCCAATAGTTGAGAAAATTACCAAAAAATTATCCAATTGGAAAGCAAAGTTCCTTTCTTTGGGGGGACGGCTTACTTTGGTGAACTCTGTCTTATCTGCCATTTCCACCTATTACCTTTCGGTCCTACACCTTCCCATTAGAGTTGTCAAAGCAATAGATAAGTTGAGATGTCGATTCCTATGGAATGTTGCTTCTTCTAATACTGTCCGTCATTTGGTGAAATGGAAAGCTATTTGTAGATCTAAGGAGCAACAAGGTTGGGGCATCATTAATCTGGCTCATTTCAACTTGGCTTTGAAATGTAAGTTGCTTTGGCAACTATTCTCCACCACTTATTCACGGAAATGGAAAGAGATAGTAATAGTAAAATGTTGTGCTAGGAATGGCTTCGGGGCCATCCTAAATACATCTAATAGCAGAGCATCACCATTATGGTTGGAACTCAAAAACTGCTTTGATATTATTAATGGATTTTCTGTCTTCCAGGTTCAAAATGGCAGAAAAACTATATTTTGGGAAAACAAATGGTGGAATGGTGAAAAGTTAAGAAATTGTCTGCCAGATTTATATCATCTGCCTTGATTTAAAAAAGCCTCTGTATTTAAAACTTTAGAAACAAATGCTGCTGATCCTAATTCTCTATTTATTGATGCTTTGTCATTGGAGAAATCTGATTCAATAAATGCTCAAGTGGATACTTTGTCATCCATAATTAACAGTGTTTGTATTACGAATGCACAAGATCTAATGATTTGGCAATCTACCAACAATACATTCACTGTCAAATCATGCTATGAAATGCTTAATGATGGTGGACTTCGCTTTAAATATTTGCATGAAATTTGGGATTGTTGGGTGCCACTGAAAACTAAACTTTTTACCTGGTTAGTACTTTGCAATAGAATCCTTACAAAGGATAATCTTATGAAAAAGGGATGGCATGGAAATGACTCTTGCATTTTTTTTTGTTCTACTTATGAATCAGTAAAGCATTTGTTTCTGTTATGTCCATTTGTGCAGTCCATTTGGAGTTCATTCTCTGTTGGATGTATATATCCTGCTTTTACTTCTATTGAGGACCTATTTGTCATCCCACCTGTGCTCAAATTTGATACTACCTTATCTGGTGCTCATACCTTTGTTCAAGTTGTTTTATGGATTGTTTGGCACGAGAGAAACAATAGAATATTTAGGAGTTTACACAAGACTCCATTTATGATTACCAATGATATTTCTGCATTGTTTCTTTATTGGATAGACTCTTTGGCCACAGGTTTTGAAAAGAGTGAAAATTTAAGGGCAATATCTGCATACCAGCATAGCAGAGAGGTGGAGCAGACTTTGGCTCCCATTATTCCACAATGTGAGATGGATTTCGGCACTCCTGCTATTCCGAGCCATGATTAACTTTTGGTTAATTGATTTTGCATCTCTCATTGGCAGTGTTCTTTTCAGTGTGCATTACAAACTTACAAACTTAGATCCTTGTTATATTTTTTGGTGGTGGTCACCTGCTGTGTGACGGGATACCATACTTGTAATATTTTTTGGGGCAATACTTTGCAATACTCTGGTTGGAATTTTCCTATATTAATAAAACTAATTACCGTTTACAAAAAAAAAAAAAAGATAGGGGTCCAGTACGTGCACCCGAATAAAGTTGAATCGACGCGGGCCGTGGCCCATGCGTGAGATAGTGGTCTGCCCATTATCTTGCCGATCCTGGAACACTCATGACATTGCAGAACAACTTTAACGGATTAGGATTGGAAAGGTATGGACTAACCATGGTCCAGATGACTAGATCCCCCCACCCACCTTAACTGTATTATATTCATCAAAATACAAATACGTCAGTGGGAACTTTATTGGAACAAATACGTTGTTCTCGCATTCATCTCATGCAACTAAATCATACTGTGATATACGTAAAATTTATTTTATAATTATTTACCTTTTATGAATTTTATTCTTGAACAGGTGTTACTGTTTTGAGGTTTGTTGTGTGGTTTTGTGCTTTTGTGTTTTTGTGCTTGGGCCTCATGGGCTAGCTTCTGTTTGCGTGTCCCTGTGCGTGGTTTAGCACTGTGTATTGTGACACTGTACTTGTGGGCCCTAGTGTGGGTCCATGTGGGCTCATGGACCGTTGGTTGTTGCCGATGGTTGGGTGGTTGGTGTGGAGAGCTATTGGTGCATGCCTTGGGCTGGTGGGTGGTCGAAGATTGGTTGGTTTGCACGTGCTAAAGGTTGGCAGGCAGATGCACGACAATTTCCTCCCTCGTGTATTTATGTGTGCATGGGGCGAACTCTCCCGACCACCGGAACCCAACCGAGCCCTCTCCCTTCCTTCCCCCTTCTTTCCCCTTCCCTCCTTTCCCCCCTCCTCTCCTTCTCCATTCTCTCCATCTTCCTCTTCACTCCTCCTTCCGTTTGCAGGTGGGAGCGAGTGATCAAAGAGAGAGCTGAGAGTGGGAGACGGGAGGCGGTGGCTCGCGATGGCTTGTGGCAGTTCAGGAGGCTCTCGAGCAGTGTCCTCGGGGCCGTCAGGTTCGCTGGTGGTCGCCGAAGGCCATTTTCGGGTACGTACCTCCAATTTAATATGTAGAAATCATGTAAAATGGTAGAAATTGATAGGGTTCTATGAAATTTAGGTAAATTTACTTTCTTAGAATTTATTTGATTTTATGAAAATTTATGGGTATTTATGGCAGTTGGTACGATTTGGGTCATTTTGACCCTTCAACCTTTCCGATTTTGTATCTTAATGCATGGTGAATGAATTTTGGTTTTGTTAATTGGGATTTCGAGTAGACCCAAGGGTCTACATCTTATGTTTTATGTAAGATTTTTGGTGCTTGTTTAGAGGATCCAATCTATGGTCCTAGTTGGGGCGATTTCGAACTGTAAGGTGTGGGCAGTTTTCTGTTTTTCGCAGAATTCGGCATACCAAACCATTTCGGTATGCCATTTTTCTGTCAGATTAGGTCCTTTGGTCGAAATTCAATCGTCCGATTTTGAACGGTCGCCCGAATCAGGAGATTTCGGTCGACCGAACTAGTTTCAGTATACCGAATTTGGCCTGAGTGTTGACTGTTGACTTGATTCGGTCGACCAATCCAGATTGGTCTACCGAACTAAGGATTTTTGGCATACTGGACCTGTTTTTCGGCATGCCGATTCTAGGCCCAAATATGTTTATAAAAATGTGTTTTCCTAGGACTTTCTGAATTACTGTGTTTTGCCCCATTGAGGGGAATTGTGGGCCGTCAGAAGTGGTCTCCTAGGACACTTGATGCGGCGTTTTGCCGAGATTTTGGAAGAATTTTCAAAGGGATGAAAATGGTTTTTGAAAGGGATTTCAAAGAGATAGTTAGCCCGTTTTTTGGAAAATGTTTTCCTGGTTTTTTGTGTGCGGGTCGAAACAGTATGGGACTGTGTCGTCGGGACTAGGGAATGTGACGACATTCTCGGGTAGTCGGGCGCGACTCCCTCGTTGAGGTCGGAGGTCGAGATACCTGAGGCTAAGGGGCGTCGAGTCTTGAAGGTATGAGACTCCCTGACTGTCGTCTCAAGACTAGGGTTGTGGCCCACGGGTTGAGGTGTCTTGTGGCAAGACGGAGAGGTATGATACTCCTGTTGTCGTTGTGAGCACTGAGGCTCGAGTGTCGTCGGACGAGGAGGTATGACACTCCCTCTTGAGCATCGTGTGTGAAAGACGCCGTGAAGAGGAGTACCTTATGGTGGCCAGTGCGGGTGGGACACGTGCCCCGTAGCTGGTAGCGTCCTAAGAGACAAGACAGCCTTCCTAGGGAGGGGTTGGCTTTGTGAGAGTTCTCCAGATGGGACTGTGCATAAGGTGGCACGTCGTGGCAGTGAAAACGCCATTGGTTGCTCTTTGGTGGACTGTGTGTAGTCAGAGTTAGGTTGTCTAGCGCTGGGCTTCCCAACTCATTGTGTATGGTTTTGGCCAATGAGGGGCTTTGCTTGTAGCTTTGTGCTAGGAGCGCCTTGGTTGTGGTTTTGGCCGGTGTGGGTCTATTTTGTAAGGTTTAGAGAAAATAGTTTACGAAACAAATTTAAAGGGAAAATTAATTATAGTTTTGTTTTTCGTGATTTTCTTTGAGGTGCGTAATAGATAACTTCTCACTCATACATTTTTCTTCATATTTTTGGTTGACAAGTGCAAACTTGTAGAGAGTTAACATAGTGCATATAGTCTGAATACTCCTAGTCGCACACATAGGTTTCTGGTAGTTAGATATTTACTGTTTCACTTTAATTTTTTCGTAATTTAATTATTTTAAATTATTATAGAAAATTTAAGACGTTACACATACTGACATCATTGGTGTGAACTTTAAAACATTCGAGATGCCAATTTCAATCTCGTGGGATGCATGTACGGCAACAACCAACACGTATCTGTTGTCTATGTTGTGTAATTAGAAATGTTGTTGCATATAAGTTAAAATATTAAGGACCAGATCAATCAAGTAGTGGCGGTGCACCCCAACAAGAACCGTGAACAATGATGTCTTCGTGTGCACAAGATTAAGAGAAAACCTAAGCACAGCCCAAGATCTTCCTATGATATGTAATCGCAACTTGAAGTCGTAGATTATACTTACTATCATAATCTCCGAGTGTTGGAGTCCAAGTTGAATTGATTGGACTAGGTGTTAATAAGAGATCCAACGAATCAAAGATGTCTCGGCCATTTCTTCTTCTAAATTTAAAAATAGGTAAGTTGCTTTACATCAGAAAAGCATCACCTGGATTAACTAATTCGTTTTGTAATCTGCCTCCTTGCCCGACCTTAGAGACACCAACGCTGTCCTCAAAATCTGCCCCCATTTTCCTTAATTACTTGTAGGCAACGAAAATGACAAAAAAAAATAGGTGGAAAATACAAGTATACCATCTAAAATAATAAAAACTACGGATTTACCATTATAAATTCTAATAGTCAAGGTATACCAATGGACCCTCTCTTTTTGTACACATATGCTGTCGAATTAGTTTCTAAGTTAAATTTAACAAAATATTCTTTAATGCTGCTAACTTTTAAACATATTTCCCATTTATACTCTCCCCTTACTCAAAACAAAAACCCTAATCACTATCTCTTCCTGGTTGGCAACGATCCCATTTGAATCCCTGGATGAGAATTTATTCTCCTCCACAATCACCATCATGGACGAGCCTTCATCGATTTTTTGCTTCCCTACCCCACCTCCTCCCCCATCATCCGACACCATCCCCATCCCTAAAAGATGGGGGTCCAGTACGTGCACCCGAATAAACTTGAATCGACGCGGGCCGAGGCCCATGCGTGAGATAGTGGTCTGCCCATTATCTTGCCGATCCTGGAACACTCATGACATTGCAGAACAACTTTAACGTATTAGGATTGTAAAGGTATGGACTAACCATGGTCCAGATGCCTAGATCCCCACACCCACCTTAACTGTATTATATTCATCAAAATACAAATACGTCAGTGGGAAATTTATTGGAACAAATACGCTGTTCTCGCATCCATCTCATGCAACTAAATCATATTGTAACATCCGTAAAATTCATTTTGTAATTATTTACATTTTATAAATTTTATTTCTATATAGGTGTTACTGTTCTGAGATCTATTGTGTAGTTTTGTGCTTTTAAGCTTGGGTCTCGTGAACTGGCTTCTATTTGCGTGTCCCTGTGTGTGGTTTGGCACTGTGCATTGTAGCACTGTACTTGTAGGCCCAGGTGTGGGTCCATGTGGGCCCGCGCTCATGGGCCGTCGGTTGTGACTGGTGGTTGGTGCGGCGAACTATTGGTACATACCTTGGGCTAGTGGGTGATCGAAGATTGGTTGGTTTGCGCGTGTCGGAGGTTGGAGGGCAGATGCACGGTAACATCCTCCCTCGCGTATTTATGTGTACGTGGGCCGAGCTCTCCCCGACCACCGAAACCCAGCCAAGTCCTCCCCCATCTTTCCCCTTCCCTCCTTTCCCCCCTCCTCTCCTTCTCCATCTTCCTTTTCACTCCTCCTTCCGTTTGCAGGTGGATGCGGGTGATCAGAAAGAGAGTTGAGAGTGGGAGACAGGAGGCGGTCGCTCGTGGCAGTGTGGGAGGCTCTAGAGCAGCATCCTTGGGGTCGTCGGGTTAGTCGGAATTCGTCAGTGGTCACCGAAGGTCATTTTCGGGTACGTACCTTCAATTTAATATGTAGAAATCATGTAAAATGGTAGAAACTGATAGGGTTGCATGAAATCTAAGTAAATTTACTTTCCTAGAATTTATTGCGATTTTATGAGAATTTGTAGTGAATTTATGGGTATTTATGGTGGTTGGTACGATTTAGGTCATTTTCACCCTTCTACCTTTTCGATTTTGTATCTTGATGCATGGTGAATGAATTGTGGTTTTGTTTGTTGGGATTTGGAGTAGACTCAAGGGTCTATATCTTATGTTTTATGTAAGATTTTTGGTGCTTGTTCAAGGGATCCGATCGGAGGTCCTAGTTGGGACCATTTTGGACTGTAAGGTGTGGGAAGTTTTCTGTTTTTCGCAAAATTCGACATACCAAACCATTTCGGTATGTCGTTTTTCTGTCAGATTAAGTCCTCTGGTCGAAATTCGGTCGTCCTATTTTAGACGGTCGCCCTAATCAGGAGATTTCGGTGGACCGAACCAATTTCGTCATACCGAATTTCGCTTGAGTGTTAACCGTTGACCAGATTCGGTCGACCGATCCAAATCGGTCTACAAAACCAGGGATTTTCGGCATACCAGACTTGTTTTGTGGCATGCCGGTTCTAGGCCCAAATATGTTTATAAAAATGTGTTTTCCAAAGACTTTCTGGATTGTTGCGTTTTGCCCCATTGAGGGGAATTGTGGGCCGTTAGAGGTGGTCTCCTAAGACACTTAATGCGTCGTTTTGCCGAGGTTTTAGAAGAATTTTCAAAGAGAAGAAAATGATTTTGGAAAGGGATTTCAAAGAGATAGTTAGCCCGTTTTTGGAAAATGTTTTCCTGATTTTCTACGTGTGGGCCGAGACAGTATGGAACTGTGTCGTCGGGACCAAGGAATGTGACGACATTCTCAGGTGGTCGGGCACGACTCCCTGGTTGAGGTCGGGGGCCAAGATACCTGAGGCTGAAGGGGTCGGGTCCTGGAGGTATGAGACTCCCTGACTGTCGTCTCAAGGCTAGGGTTATGGTCTGCTGGTTGAGGTGTCTTGTGGCAAGACAGGGAGGTATGATACTCCTACTGTCGTTGTGAACACTGAGGCTCGGGTGTCGTCGAACGTGGAGATATGACACTCCCTCTTGAGCACCTTGTGTGGAAGACGCCATGAGGCGGCGTACCCAGTGGTGACCAATGCGGGTGGGACACGTGCCCCGTAGCTGGTACCATCCTAAGAGACAGGACAGCCTTCCTAGGGAGAGGTTGACTTTGTGAGGGTTCTTCAGATAGGAGAATCAACGGACGACGCATATTTGCACAGGGTGACACGTTGTGGCAGTGCAGACGTCGTTGGTTGCTCTTTGATGGACTGCGTGTAGTCAGAGTTAAGTTGTCTGGTGTCGGGCTTCCCGACTCACTGTGAATGATTTTGGCCATTGAGGACCTTTACTTGTGGCTTTGAGCTAGTAGCGTCCTAATTGTGGTTTTGGCCGGTGTGGGCCTGTTTTGTAAGGTTTAGAGAAAATAATTTGTGAAATAAATTTAAAGGGAAAATTAATTATAGTTTTGTTTTCGTGATTTTCCTTGATGTACGTACTAGATAACTTCTACCACTCATACATTTTCCCTCATGTTTTTGATTGACAAGTGCATACTTGTAGAGAGTTAGCGTAATGCATATAGTCTGGAGTCTCCTAACCACACATATAGGTTCCTGGTAGTTAGATATTTACTGTTTCACTTTAATTTTCTTGTAATTTAATTATTTTAAATTATTATAGAAAATTTAATACGTTACACATACTGACATCATTGGTGTGAACTTTAAAACAATCGAGATGCCAATTTCAATCTCGTGGGATGCATGTACGGCAACAACCAACACGTATCTGTTGTCTACGTTGTGTAATTAGAAATGTTGCTGCATATAAGTTAAAAAATTAAGGACCAGATCAATCAGGCAGTGGCGGTGCACCCCAACAAGAACCGTGAACAATGATGTCTTCGTGTGCACAAGATTAAGAGAAAACCTAAGCACAGCCCAAGATCTTCCTATGATATGTAATCGCAACTTGAAGTCGTAGATTATACTTACTATCATAATCTCCGAGTGTTGGAGTCCAAGTTGAATTGATTGGACTAGGTGTTAATAAGAGATCCAACGAATCAAAGATGTCTCGGCCATTTCTTCTTCTAAATTTAAAAATAGGTAAGTTGCTTTACATCAGAAAAGCATCACCTGGATTAACTAATCCGTTTCGTAATCTGCCTCCTTGCCCGACCTTAGAGACACCAACGCTGTCCTCAAAATCTGCCCCCATTTTCCTTAATTACTTGTAGGCAACGAAAATGACAAAAAAAAATAGGTGGAAAATACAAGTATACCATCTAAAACAATAAAAACTACGGATTTACCATTATGAATTTTAATAGTCTAGCTATACCAATGGACCCTCTCTTTTTGTACACATATGCTGTCGAATTAGTTTTTAAGTTAAATTTAACAAAATATTCCTTAATGTTGCTAACTTTTAAACTTATTTCCCATTTATACTCTCCCCTTACTCAAAACAAAAACCCTAATCACTATCTCTTCCTGGTTGGCAACGATCCCTTTTGAATCCCTGGATGAGAATTGATTCTCCTCCACAATAACCATCATGGACGAGCCTTCATCGATTTTTTGCTTCCCTACCCCCACCTCCTCCCCCATCATCCGACACCATCCCCATCCCTAAAAGATGGGGGTCCAGTACGTGCACCTGAATAAACTTGAATCAACGCGGACCGAGGCCCATGCGTGAGATAGTGGTCTGCCCATTATCTTGCCGATCCTGGAACACTCATGACATTGCAAAACAACTTTAATGGATTAGGATTGTAAAGGTATGGACTAACCATGGTCCAGATGCCTAGATTCCCACACTCACCTTAACTGTATTATATTCATCAAAATACAAATACGTCAGTGGGAAATTTATTGGAACAAATACGTTGTTCTCATACATCTCATACAACTAAATTATATTGTAACATCCGTAAAATTCATTTTGTAATTATTTATATTTTATAAATTTTATTTCTATATAGGTGTTACTGTTCTGAGATCTATTGTGTAGTTTTATGCTTTTGAGCTTGGGTCTCGTGGATTGGCTTCTATTTGCGTGTCCTTGTGCGTGGTTTGGCACTGTGCATTGTAGCACTGTACTTGTAGGCCCAGGTGTGGGTCCGTGTGGGCCCACGCTCGTGGGCCGTCGGTTGTGACCGGTGGTTGGTGCGGCGAACTATTGGTGCATACCTTGGGCTGGTGGGTGATCGAAGATTGGTTGGTTTGCGCGTGTCGGAGGTTGGCGGGCAGACGCACGGTAACCTCCTCCCTCGTGTATTTATGTGTACGTGGGCCGAGCTCTCCCCGACCACCGAAACCCAGCCAAGTCCTCCCCCTTCCTTCCCCCTTCTTTCCCCATCCCTCCTTTCCCCCCTCCTCTCCTTCTCCATCTTCCTTTTCACTCCTCCTTCCGTTTGCAGGTGGGTGCAAGTGATCAGAAAGAGAGCTGAGATTGGGAGGCGGTGGCTCGTGGCAGTGTGGGAGGCTCTAAAGCAGCATCCTTGGGGACGTCGAGTTAGTCGGAATTCGTCGATGGTCACTGAAGGTCATTTTCGGGTATGTACCTTCAATTTAATATGTAGAAATCATGTAAAATGGTTGAAACTGATAGGGTTGCATGAAATCTAAGTAAATTTACTTTCCTAGAATTTATTGCGATTTTTTGAGAATTTATGGTGAATTTATGGGTATTTATGGTGGTTGGTACGATTTAGGTCATTTTCACCCTTCTGCCTTTTCGATTTTGTATCTTGATGCATGGTGAATGAATTGTGGTTTTGTTTGTTGGGATTTGGAGTAGACTCGAGGGTTTATATCTTATGTTTTATGTAAGATTTTTGGTGCTTGTTCAAGGGATCCGATCGGAGGTCCTAGTTGGGACCATTTTGGACTGTAAGGTGTGGGAAGTTTTCTGTTTTTCGCAAAATTCGACATACCAAACCATTTCGGTATGTCATTTTTCTGTCAGATTAAGTCCTCTGGTCGAAATTCGATCGTCCGATTTTAGACGGTCACCCTAATCAGGAGATTTCGGTGGACCGAACCAATTTCGGTATACCGAATTTCGCCTGAGTGTTAACCGTTGACCTGATTCAGTCGACCGATCCAAATCGATCTACAGAACCAGGGATTTTCGGCATACCAGACTTGTTTTTTGGCATGCCGGTTCTAGGCCCAAATATGTTTATAAAAATGTGTTTTCCAAAGACTTTCTGGATTGCTGCATTTTGCCCCATTGAGGGGAATTGTGGGCCGTTAGAGGTGGTCTCCTAAGACACTTGATACGTCGTTTTGCCGAGGTTTTGGAAGAATTTTCAAAGAGATGAAAATGATTTTGGAAAGGGATTTCAAAGAGATAGTTAGCCTGTTTTTGGAAAATGTTTTCCTGATTTTCTACGTGTGGGCCGAGACAGTATGGGACTATGTCGTCGGGACCAGGGAATGTGACGACGTTCTCAGGTGGTCGGGCACGACTCCCTGGTTGAGGTCGAGGGCCAAGATACCTGAGGCTGAGGGACGTCGGGTCCTGGAGGTATGAGACTCCCTGACTGTCGTCTCAAGGCTAGGGTTATGGTCTGCTGGTTGAGGTGTCTTGTGGCAAGACAGGGAGGTATGATACTCCTACTGTCGTTGTGAACACTGAGGCTCGGGTGTCGTCGAACGTGGAGATATGACACTCCCTCTTGAGCACCGTGTGTAGAAGACGCCATGAGGAGGCGTACCCTGTGGTGGCCAGTGCGGGTGGGACACGTGCCCCGTAGCTGGTAGCATCCTAAGAGACAGGACAGCCTGTTGGGCCATCCTCCACCTCCATGGTGAGATTGGAAAGAAAATCTCAATCTCGAAAAATAAGGGATTGCAATTGTGAGAGAAATAAGGGATTGCAATTGTGAGAGAAATCAGGGATTGCAATTGTGAGATATAATCGAGAGGAATATATATATATATGCCTTGACAAAGAGAGAAGAAAGGGCAGAAGAAAAAGAGATAAGAAGAGAGAGAGGAGTAGCCGTTTCTTCCTCTGTTTTTCCCACACGGCTGCTGCTGCAACTTTCCTTCACGCGTTCTGCTGCTGCAGCGTGGAAGAGGCTGGTCATCCGTCCGTACGGCTGTTGCTGTTGCGTGAAGAGGAGCTGCTGGTCGTCCGACCAACGTGCTGTTGTTGCTGTGCCACCGCCGGTGAAGAGGGGACGCGTGATCCAGCGCGTGGTTCCATCGACGGTGAGGAAGAAGTGCTCGTAGGTGAACGTCCACCGTGAGTGCGCGTGGTTCCGTGACAGGGGAGATTCTCATCTACTCCATTGGGTTATATCTTTTCTTTCTTATTATCTCTATTGAAGATTATTTGTGGCTTGTGCTAACCTCAAGTTTGAGAACTTGAGAAGAACAGTTGTATTCCCTTGACAGCATAGT
>JAMKQA010006152.1:0-15019 GCA_024699735.1 Posidonia australis | reverse complement strand
AGAGGAGGGAGAGGGAAGACCGAAGGGGGGAAGTATAGTGTTACCTGGAGGGAGGAGGTGACTATTAGGCTGGAAGGGGGAGGCAGAAGAGGGAAAGGAGAGGACTGGAGGAGTATGTGGTGGCCGATGGAAAGGGAAGGTGGTAGGGGGGAGGTAGAGGAGGAGGAGGAGGAGGAGGGGAGGATCCGAAGGGGGAGGTAAAGGAGGGAAAGGAGAGGACTAGGGGAGGATGCGTTGGTTGCCGGAGGGAGGAGGTGGTTGTCAGATTGAAGGGGGGAGGATCGAAGGGGGGAGGTGGCTGAAGTGTCGCAAGAGAACGAGAATGGGGTTTTGAGAGTAGACGAGATATAAATATATAATAAAAATATTATACATTAATCTTTATATTTTTAACTTATAATATATTATATAGACACCAAGTCTATGACATCTGTAAATGAGTTTAGTGGGTTTAGATCTACAGGCCCATGGGCACTCATACTTTACGGATTTAGACTCGTAGCTCCTCTTTGGACGTTGAATAAGAAACGTAGGAATAAGTGAAAAATGGTATTAATATTTTGATAGTATTGTTATTCTGTTTGGAAGTGATTTTTTTTTAAAGGTGAATAAGTGAATACAGGAAGATATTCTGGTTTGGATGAAAAGTAAAATAAGTATCAGAATAAGTGTTAGAATAAGTGGAAAACATGTAGATTAATAATAATCAACTTGATTATTAAAATACATATCTAATTTAAAATATGTATACATCATATTATATTTATATTAATTTTTAGATAAAAAATAAATATACTGTATACATATATGTATGAAAATAACTTAGTAGAATAACTTCATTCTATCTTTTCCGCGAAATAACTATTCTAAAATAAATAAATTAGAATAAGAATTACTATTTCATTTTTATTCTACTTTTTAACTTGTCAAATAAAATTAATATTCTAATTTTACCTTTATTCGGTCTTTATTTCTACATCCAAATATGCCCGACCCATTGTTAGCTATATTTGCTTGGGATGACATTTGAAACAAAAAGAAACAACAGGTCCGATAAGGTTTAAGTCTCAAGATCCGACTCCTACAATCCTGGCTCTAAAACCCTCCCCCACTGCGCCTGCAGAGCCCAGACGTACAGAACCACCACAGATGGATCAGCAGCAAAACCATTACCCGACGCCGGCGGTTCCGCTACCGTTCCCCTTCGACGGGCCATTCCCCATCGTTTCACCGCCTATTCCTCCGGCACCACTACTCCACGGAGGACACAATCTTCTCCACCCTCCGTTCTTCTTCTTCCCCATCACAACCCCTCCTCCCTGTCCCTTCTTCCACCATCACCACTACCACCAACAACAACCACCACTTCAACCTGAAGAAGTTCCATCTGTTGTAGAGTCTTCTGGACCAGCTGATGTGTACGCCACTGAGATTTTCTTGTTGTTCTGGTCTTCCTGTTCAGTTGTTGTTTACTTTTTCTTGATAAAGCAGGTTGGAAGAGGACTGGTCAGTGGAAGAAGAAAAATGGGACGATGCAGAGATGCAGGAGGTGTTTGTCTTAACCGATGAGTGGATGGAGTTCTTTGCTAAATCAGAGGCCAAGAGAAGAGCAGGTACAGTTGCTGTTTGTATCCTTCCCAAATCTCAACCAAAACCAAAACTTGCTTCTGTTTTTGTTCATGTTATTCGGTTTAACTAGAATTTTGATGGTTCCGAACGCAGCGAAAAAGAAGCAGAAGCAGCAGAGAAAGAGAAGCAACTGAACAGCTGGCTTGGGTGGAACAACAACATCAAAATATGTTAGTTGAGCATGTATTCGTACTGATCGTATACTGCATGTTTAACATCAAAAAAGGATGATCTTGTGCTTTTTTGTGGTTCTGTAATTTGATGGATTATATGACTCTCAAGGCTCGTTCGTTATCAGGAGTTACGACAATACATTAAGAATACAAAACCAGTTGTCGCAGACAACAACCTTCAGTACCATTACAGTATCATCAGCAAGAAACACCACTGTCAAATTCGTAAAACTCACTCTGGAGGGTCGTAATTCTACACTTTCACCCTTAATTTGTTTAAGCCTGCGGTTATCCTGTCCTCTGGGACTTGCTTGTATGCATCATAAAAGTCTAAAATTTCCATTGAGATATTCTTAATCTGGAAAAGCATAAGAACCATATGAGACCGCCATTGCGTAAAGTTACAAAGACTGAATAGGAACACGGGAATATGAGTTTATGCTATATATATATATCTCAATTATTCTTACCACGTTCATATCAACTCTTAGCTCCTCAAACCATGATGTTGTATCTTTTTCTTTAAGCACGCTAGCAATGTATATGCAGGCTAATGCGATCGTATATGGAGGATGAATAAGTATGAGGTCCATCCTGTAAGTGTCATTGACGATACTCCTGCCAGTTTCCAGAGAACCAGAAGCTAAACAATATGTTTCAGTACAAAGAAATTATGCATGATAATTACATTTTGTCCAAGCTTGTCCAAACCGCAACTTCCAAAGAAATTCATGCATGATATAAATCTAAATAACGCTTTGAGAGAGATGACTCAATTGGGAGCTTTACCACGGTGCAAAATGCACATTAATTACATCATAATGCAAACTTTATTCCTGTGCCTCTACGAGCAAGTACTTGTTTCAACAAATAAGAACTCAAAATTTTCACTCACAACTAAACGCCACCAAAGTTTCCAGAAAAAAAAACCCTTCATTATATCAAGATGCAACGGAATTCATTTTTTCAGGGCAGATTTGGATGCTCAACAAATAATGTTAAAGTGAAACGTCACTTAATAGGAAAAATGTGCCCCAAAGGCTAATCACAAGAAATCAGATAAAAATATGAAAGCAATAAAACTATTTTTTAGCAGTCAAGAAAAATTTTATAAAAAAAAACACCAAATAGGTGACGATAAGTACAAAAAAGGAAGAAGCAAAAGCACGAATCCTCAAACAGTTGGAGCTGTTAAAAGCATGGGAAGTTATTACTATCATTTAGTAGTGCAAAGTATTGGAGAAAACAGACCAAACACTGTTCCTGTATAGGACAAAAGGGAACAAATCTTACCACGATGAGTGAGTTAAATCTGTCATACCTGCATCCTGCAATAACCTGTACCAAGGCCAACATTTTTTGTTACCTGCTTTCACATAGAACCATAAGAAAAAGCCATGCATTGCAAAGTGCAGTTAAAGATATCACTGCAACCTCAACCATATGGTGTAGCATTAATTACTCATAAGCTATACCGTGAAGGGTCAATTAAGGACATTTATTAAGTCCATAATCGCCATCTTGCATGTGTGATGTAGAATAATGAATAACCATCCATAACAAAATCTCTAAGAAAATGTTATATGACCCACAAAAGAGGGATGGACAATCAAGAAAAAGCAAATTTAGAAACGTTCGTGACTGAGAAGAAAGCGGTGCAGGGTAAGTGGGCAATGCCATCCAGTCCAATTACAAAATTCTGCCTCAGCCTAAAACTAGTGGTGTGTGACCCTTAAAGCTGAACTCAAGAGGAGGCAAAGAGGCTTGATGATTATGATTACAATTGTAATGTAGATATGGCTGTTGATGAAAAATAAACAACCAACCAAAAAAATACAAACGGTGTTTAAAATCCCAAAGATAATGGAAGTTCAAAGACGACATGCCAACATTCCAAATCCATATTTACCAACCACATACAACTTTAGTTTCCCTACCAGAAAGCAGTGTCAAGAGTTGAGACCTCATGGTAAAGAAGAGTTAACAAAGATGATCGTAGTTAATGCATACGAAAGCCAGGATGACCCTCACTATGTGCAAGTTTTCCAGGAATTCTAGGCTAATTAATATCCTTTTGACAATGTGCTAACTATGTACTGCTTTTAAAAAGGGACAACGCACCAACTATGACATGAATACATGGGTAGCATGTATTGAGCAAAAAAAACACAGTAACTTTACAATGAGGTAGTATAGGTTACTTGTAATAGAAGGGATAGAGGCTATATTAGCATAATACATGGTTTTAAAAACAGAGATAGAAATAAGGAAACAAGATACAAACTGTGTTAATGCACGGTACGGATGGTAAACAACTAGATAATAATCAAGTGCTTCTAGAAGCTTCATTTCCATTTCAAGGATGTCTTTGATTTCATACCGATGCCTCTCATCTAAACCTATAATTCCAAAGATAAGTAGATGTCAGCAGTACTGCAGTTATGCCAATGTCATAAAACAAAACAATCATGAAAGGTTACACCAAGCAAAGCAGTTCTGACTATAATATACATGAGGTAAATACGTAACAACAGATAGGAAGTAAATTTACATATTTTCCTTATGTAAAATACAAGAAGTCTAGCCTGCACAGTGCTTTCTTCTGCTTTAGATGCCAGGTACAAACACGTAGGTGCAACTAAACGGGGATCACATTCTGCCATACTCTTTCTGCATTCAGAAATGGAACAGTTTAAATACAAACTAATTTCCAATAAACTTACAGGATACCATGTGAATGTCAATCTCTACACATCAGAATTTGTAACTATGGGCTGCCAGAGCGTGTTAAACTTCAGATAGGAAAACAGATGATAAAATGAAGTTTATATCCACAAATAACACAATTTAGAAGATTCTTTTCAAGTCATTGGAGTGAAGCATATCCAAATATAGCTATGATCAAGATAGAGAAGATTTTCTTGATAGAAATTAGCATGAAAGTATGTTTAACTATTTTTTGAATTACAGAGATAGTACAGAAATAAGCAAGGTATGAGGAATCTGTGGTAAAAGACCAAAAAGATTCTATTGATATGAGAAGAGTACATATATATACAGGTGTATTAGACATCCTAACGGTAAATGGATATCCAATAACCCTTTTAGACATAAGATATAATAATAACTACTCTAACACTTCCCCTTAAGCTGGAGCATACATATCAACTATACTCAGTTTATCACATAGAGACTCAAACAATCCTACAGTAAGATCCTTTGTGAATATATCTGCTAATTGCTCTGAAGAATGTGTGTATGGACTAGAGATAACTCCTCTTATGACTAAGTCCCTTACAAAATGATAGTCAACTTCAATGTGCCTTGTTCTCTCATGGAAGGTAGGACTGTTTGCAATAAAGATAGCAGCTTGATTGTCACATCTCATAGACATAGGTACCTCAACATTGAATCCAAGTTGCTCAAGTAATGACTTTACCCACATCATCTCACAAGCCGTCTGAACCATAGACCTGTACTCAATTTCTGCACTAGACCTTGACATCACATTTTGCTTTTTGCTGCGTCAAGTGACCAGGTTGCCTCCCACATAGGTGCAAAAAGCAGACGTAGATTTCCTGTCTCCTTTATCACCTGCATAGTCTGAATCTGAGTATGCCTCAATTCTGGAGTGACTATTCTTCTTGTAGACCAGACCTTTACCTAATGTCCCTTTCACATAAAATAAAACACGAAGAATGCCTGTCCAGTGTACCCTCCAAGGATCATACATGAACTGGCTCAGAAGACTGACTGCATATGAAATGTCAGGTTGGATCACCATCAAATAGATAAGCTTCTCAATCAGTCTTCCGTACTGACCAGGATCCTCCAGTAACTCTGAGTTGTTATCTCAAAAACATGGTGCCTGCTCGATAGGAGTGTTTTCTGGTTTGCACCCTAGAAATTCTGTCTCCTGTAAGAGATCCAATGCATACTTCCTCTGTGATAGCGCCATCTTATTATATCCATAAGCAAACTCGATCCTTAGAAAATAACGAGGCTTTCCCATGTCTTTCGTCACAAAATGTCTATGAAGATGGCTATTTATCTCTGTAATTCTTTTTGCATCACTCCCAGTCACTGGTATGTCATCTACATATACAGTCAGGATAACACATCCACGACCTGTGTGTCTGTAAAACACTGAGTGATCCACTGCACACCGCTGAAAACCACCATCAAGTACTACCTGATTAAAATTTTCAAACCATGCTCTAAGACTTTGCTTGAGTCTATAGATGACCTTCCTTAATTTGCACACACGATCCTCCCCCTGAGCAACGTATCCTGGAGGCTGCTCCATCGATACTGTCTCAGTCAAATCGCCATAGAGGAAGGCATTCTTCGCATCAAGCTCGCACAGATCCCAGAAATTATTCAGAGCTAGTGACAGAAGTATGCGTATAGAGTTGAGACGAACAACTGGTGAGAAGGTCTCCTTAATATCAATCCTGTATATCTGAGTGAATCCCCTATCAACTAGTCTAAGCTTGTACCTGTCAATGCTGTCATCTACATTGTACCTGATGGTATAGACCCATCTGCAGGTGACCACTGTAGCCCTAGCAGTTCGGGCCACTAACTCCCACGTGTCACGACTAGTAAATGCAGCGATATCCTTATCCATGGCTGGAAGGGAAAGTGCCTCCTCGTAAGTCCTGGGGATAGTTTGAGAAAGAAGGGATAAGGCAAAACTACGAAAACGAGAATGTAGAATATCATAAGACACAAAATGGAAAATAGGATGAGTGCCTTTTCCAAGGGCTATAGGCATGTCTGAACAACTAGAGGGTGAATTTGCATCTGCAGAGGAGGATGACCTAGTGTGGGAGGCACTGGAGGATGCTGTCGTCGACAATACACCTGCAAAGGCGGAGAGGCTTGTGGCAGAACTAGTGGTGTGGACTGAGTATCTGCATCCTGCAACTCAACAACCGAAGGAATGGGAACAGACATGCTAGATGGTAAAGGGACACTGTAGTACGACTCGGACTTAAAGAAGGTGACATCAACAGAGACATAATATCGTCGAGTAGGGGGATGGAAACACCTATAACCCCGTTGAGTCCTCGAATAACCCATAAAGACACATTTAATAAAACATGGGGACGATTTGTCTAGACCGGGGTTGAACAAATGCCACACATCTAAACACTCTAGGTGTCAGATTAAACAGTATGGACTCAGGTTTTAGACGGCAAAGTGGAACCTCACCCCCAAGCGGTGCAGAGGGTATTTTATTTATAAGATAAGTGGCTGTAAGTACAGCAATGGCCCATAAATGTTTAGAGATATGCATATGGAATATAAGTGTACGAATGACGTCTAGGATGTCTATGCTTACGCTCTACAACCCCATTTTGTTGTGAGGTGTGAGGATAAGAAGTCTGATGGATAATGCTCAATGAAGCACAAACAGAAGTAAGCTTGGACTGAATGAACTCAAGTGCATTGTCAGTTCGCAAAAACTTGGGAATCACATTAAAACGATTCTTTATTTCATTCAAAAAAAAATTGAGTACATCATAGACTTGACCACGATCTTTAAGCAAATACACCCATGATGTTCTAGAAAAATCATCCACAAAAATTATGTAATATCTATGACCTGACACAGACTCTACTCTAAACGGATCCCAAACATCACAATAAATTAACTCAAAAGTTGTAGTACTAGACGCAAGATTCAACCTTTTAAACAAAACACGATGGTACTTACTTAACTAATAAGATTCACAATCAAAATGTGAAACAGACTGCCATGGTAAAGCCTGCTGGAGTTTCTGATGATATGGATGTCCCAGCCTATAGTGCCACAAGGAAGAGGACACAGCAGTAGATGTCGCAGAAGTCAAACCTTGAGGTATCTCATCATGAACTAGCAGGTACACTCCATTGCCTCTGTCACGGTCCAAATCAATCCTCCTCTCCGTTTGTAAATCTTGAAATGTACAATGGAAAGGAAAAAATGTCACACAACACTCTAACTGTTTTATGATGGCACTAATAGATAATAAATTGACAGGAAAATCAGACACAAAAAGGACATTCTTAAGTGGCAATTGTGAAGAGGCGTGGATCACCCCTTCACCTGAGACGGGACAAGTTCGATCATCAGCAATCGCGACAGTCCGAATATCAGATAACTGGGATAACTGGGTAAATAAGCTACGTGTACCTGACATGTGGGAGGAGACATCGGAATCAATGATCCAGGAGGGATCCCTAGATGCGAGTAGAGCACTAGTACCTGAGGAGCTGGCATGTGTAGTTGTGGCAGTAGAGTCGATGATCTTTAGCTACTGAAGTCGCTCGTAGTCTACCTGTGATATTGTGAATGTCGACGCCTCAGTAGTGACAGCAGCTGTGGAAGGCTCGGTGGTAACATTCGTCATCTGAAGACGACCAATAATATCCCAACATTTTCCAATCCTGTGACCCAACTGCCCACAATGTGTACAATGTAGATGTTCACCTGTCTCACCACGACTGCGACCTCCTCCTCGAGGACCACCATGACCTTGACCTTGACCTCGTGTGGTAGCCATGGCAGAAGACTTTGACATTGTAGGGGACATAGCTATAGAAACCCTCAGAATGCGTACAACGTAGCTACTGAAGTCGCTCGTAGTCTACCTGTGATACTGTGAATGTCGACGCCTCAGTAGTGACAGCAGCTGTGGAAGGCTCGGTAGTAACATTCGTCATCTGAAGACAACCAATAATATCCCAGCATTTTTCAATCCTGTGACCCAACTGCCCACAATGTGTACAACGTAGACGTTCACCTGTCTCACCACGACTGCGACCTCCTCCTCGAGGACCACCATGACCTTGACCTTGACCTCGTGTGGCAACCATGGCAGAAGGCTCTGACACTGTAGGGATATAGCTATAAAAACCCTCAGAACCTTGCCAAATGTAGTGCGGAGATCCGGAAGAATGTCTGCAGCTAACATCTGACATTTGATCTGAGAACTGATCTTGGGGTTCAGACAAGAAAGGAAAACCGCAACAGCCAACTCCTCGCGATAACGACGCAGACGAGTGATATCAGTAGTTAGAGGCTGGTGAACATTCAACTCCTCAAGTAGGACACGGAGAGTAGTGAAGGTGTCTTGAACAGATTTGTCCTCCTGTCGTAAAGTAAACAACTGCTCATATATCTCAAACACACGAGATATATTTTTCTCGTGGTCATACGTCAGACGGAGGGTATCCTAGATATTCTTGGTAGACCGTAGTAAAATAATGCCACAGGCAACGGAAGGCTTCATACTGTTAGTCATCCATGTAATAACAACCGCATCATCAGCCAACCATTCTTCGTACGTCTCAGACTTGACATCAGGAGGTGGGTCAGTAAGGTGCTTCTGTTTTCTATGTGCCAGAACAAAGGTCTCAAAACCCTACGACCATGGGAGATAATTCGGCCCAGAGAGTTTTTCATACGTCCCACTCAAATTTTTCACAAAAGAGTCACGAAAGGCCATATAGATGAAGCAAATAGCAAGCAACAATGATAATATATGTTGAAAAATCAGAAGTACGGAAGCCGAACTGCTCACCAACTAGGGTGGATGTGATGTATCCACCCTCTATGAAGACCAAATGCACGTAGACAACCTAGAACATGGCCACACGTTGCAAACACACAAACTGGAGGGGCTGGACGGCCCTTGCAGACATGAAGGAAGGAACCTAAGGCATCATCGGCAGGAGACAAACGGCTGGTGGCCCCTAGAAGGGCCGGCAGGAACTGACGCTGTGGAGGTCAGGCGCCGACGGTGGAACTGAAGGTCCAGAATAGGCCTGTTGGCGGTGGAAGGGAGTTGGAAGAGGTGGAAAAGGGAGCACCGGAGGCTGAGGAGGCTTCCTGTTGTAGTGAGCAAGGCAGACGGCCGACGACACTGTAGATCTAGGGTTGTTTTTTTTTTTGTTGCAACCTAAGCTCTTGATGCCATGTGGTAAAAGATCAAAAAGATTCTATTGATATGAGAAGAGTACATATATATACAGGTGTATTAGACATCCCTACGGTAAATGAATATCCAATAACCCGTTTAGACATAAGACATAATAATAGCTACTCTAACAGAATCAATTTTGTGGAACACAATATGAGTACATTTGATTTCTAAATTTACGATTAGAGAGATAATGAAGGAATCATCATGGAAATGAAGGAGGCAGAAAGGTATGAATTTTGCCATGTTGTGCTACTGCCTAGTCTGCATGCATAGTATATCAACTTCTCCATGTGTATTTAAATGGCAAAACTTGCACGTCAAGAAATCTTGTAGGAGAACCTTACTCATCTGTTTTCCATTAAGGGGGAAACCCCATAAATTACATTAGCTAATAAGTTAAATATTAATGCTTTTAGAAATCTACAATTAGTGAGGTTGATGTAAAACTATCTTGCTTCTGAAAGACAATTCCCATAAAACTCATGATTTCCTCTACGAGACAGTTCACACAATATACTCTCTGTCTCTCATACAAATTTTGAGGAAATTATTATACACGTTACATGTCTTTCTTGTACCAGTGATAAAACTCCACATACACATAATACTTCTAAGTTATCTAGCACATTACGTTGATTTATATCAACCATAGGAAGTACCAAATTGATTTGTCATGCAGAATAAATATATTATACCTCAACAAAACAGACTTGATAATCAAAATAATGCACACAGTGAGAAAGTGCTCCTAGTTTGTACTCCATGTACCTTGTGTATACACGCCTAAAATAACTGACTGCAGTTGCCACAACCCTGAAAGTTCAATTGTACTTGTTAGGCGTTATATAATCGAATCATCGACGAAAGATATATAATAAGCCATAGGTAAATTACGAATGTCTAAAATCAGACCTAACAAGTCAATCTTCTTCATTGGGTGCACAACCTAATAAAGCCTTAAATTGAGCATGTAGCAATTAACAGCAGTACATATAGAAACTCAAAAAGGGAATATAATTAAGCAAAATGCCTAGAAATTTAGCATAACATAATGCAATAATATTTACAAGTCAAAAATCACAGAGGCAAGCCATTAGGATCAAAATGCGAAAGCTCTGGAAAGGTAGCTGTGATTCATGGGAAATACATAAGGAAAATCCTTAGTTATTGGAAGATATTCAATGCTAGTGTATCAAGATTCATATAGTCTAAGTGTTTGTTTATATCAATTGCATGTGATTTTAATCCTTAACACTAGCTTCCCGTTTTTTTTTTTTGTAAACAGTAATTGATCTTTAATGCTAGCTTTTTACGTGTCAATACTGCTGATTTTGATCTTTTACACTAGTTTTTTACAAGTCAATAATTTGATCAAGTAAAATATTTGCCTTAATTGCTTACCAAAGCTCATTTTTCAGTGTCAAGGATCACAGAGGCAAGCCACTAGGATCAAAATGTGAAAGCTCCGGAAATATAGCTGTTTTATATGGGAAACACGTAAGGAAAATACTGAGTTATTGGAAGATTTTCAATGCTAGTGGATCAAGTTTCATATAGTCTACGTGTTTGTTTATATCAATTGTTTGTCTTCTTCTATGTGGAACGTAAAAGTATATCATTTGTGTTCCTAGTGTTAGCATGCACTGGTAGCTCTTGCAAAAGATAAAAAATGCATATGTTTTATTCTATGCATTGGGCCACTCATGCATATGTTCTATTTGTCTTTTAGCAGAGGTGAGCAAATAACCATGCTAATGTATGCCTTCTGAAATGTTAAAAAGAATGGGCTTCAAGCTCATTTTTCAATTCAACGGGGCAAGGATGACTAAGGGAATAGAATATAAGGGCATAAGCAAGTTAATAATAAAATGACTATACTTGGACACTTACAAATAATCAAACATGAGAAGTCTAGAATGAACAGAATATACCTAGTAATTTTAAATCAACTACAATGCTGCTGATTTCTCAATAGGTTTGCATTAACCACATACCAACCCGATTCATGGTTGGTCATACATGATGATGTTATGATTGTATGCACCCAAAATAAAGTTAACAATTAGTTAGATTTTAATACCTACACAAACACATGCAAGTGCAATACCAATGTTGTTCTTATTGTTAAACAAAACTTCTCTCTATATGTTACATATATTAAGAAAAAAATGGGGAATAACAACATAGTGCCAAACCTTTGCCTCACTTTAACATTTTGAGCAAGCCGCCATATATCTACAATGACATGAAGAATTAGTAAGTACTACACCAACGCATAAGATAATCAGCAGACAAGAAAATAATGTAAAAACTATTCCAAAAACACCAGCTTTAAGTCGGTCATGCAGTTCTACCAGCATTTGCTGCAGATTCAACCTCATATATCTAATTTTTCACAAACACTTTTATCTTGTTGAAAACCAAACAAAGACTTAACAAAATAACAGAACATAGATGACCTAAAAAATATTTTGAATCTGCAAGACAATGGGGGAAAAAAAATCTATAACCTGATCATTTAGAATTCAAACTCTTGTCAAATTAATGTTTGGTGGAAACTCCCACAAATAAAGTCCATATCAACATAGATACAACTATTATTTTAATAAAAAATGACTTTATAAGTAATTATCGAAATTTTGAATGCACAAAAGAATGAAAAGAAAACAATATTGAAAATTGAGAACATGAAATCGAGTCAAAATTATCGAAGTGTGATCCCAATATCGCACAGATATTTTAGATCTCCAATAACAAAGAGAAACCTATTTTCAAGATTAATGTTTGAAGTGAATTTAATTTCCTTTCACATGTTATTAAAATTATACCCCACCCACTGCACTTGCCATACTTATGGTGATCTGAGTTGCTACAATTTTGACCATGCTCTAGTTCAAGTGTTCAACCATGTCTTGAGTAACATTACAACTAGTTTGGAAGGCTCCGTCTAAAATTGTAAACACTTTAGAATTAAACGATAAGGTCCATATAAAAAAGGTAGATGACTAGACTCAATTTTTCTCTTAAGTTCAAAGCATCCAGATTTTCATCTCAAAGCGTGTGTTTCCTTTCCATTTAGGTTCTCCCTCTTCGCCTTCTAGTTAGCAACAGACCAAAAACAAAACTTTATCATAGCATCAGCAACACAAAAGTAGAACATAAACATTAAAAAAATGAAAAAGAAAATATAAACCCTCTTGACAAGTGATTTAGCACAAAACACAATTCCACTTCAACAATGCCAAAAAGTGTTATTTACTTATTTCCAGTGAAAATTACTAAAATTCCAGTCTGAAAACATCGTGGGATTGGAGGTGGTTGGAGGACTTACAGTTGGTCATATGGATCTTGATGAGCTTGAACTCCTCGAGGGTCAAGCCCCTCTCCTTGTCAAGCTGCGGCACTACGTCCACCTCCTCCTGCTCGAGGAGCTGCTTGCTGCGATGCCATCCAAACAAGCGAGGCCATCACCGATTGGAAACAAAAACAAGAGGAATTTGGATAACCAGGAGATGGGAAGAAACCATGGAATCGAGGGGTTTCGGTTGATTACCAATGGGAAGAAGCCCAGAAATTCGCTGCCATCACGTAGAGTGGGGGAGAGAGAGAGAGGGGACGTTTGGTCTCCGACTTCGGTTGTTTTAAACCGAACGCGAAGGTAATGGACAACAGGATCGAGCACTGCTAGCGGTGTAAACAGATGGGTCAAACGACTACTTTTATCTTTGTTAAGGCCAACAATGGGTTGGTTTTGGATTCAAGAAATGTAGGTCTGTATTGGTAAAATATAGGTCTAAGTTTTGAGAATGAGATCCACAGATCTGTAGACTTAGATTCATTAGATCTATTCATTTATTAGGTAGAGTCTGAGTCTAAAAATACCTAGACTTGTGAACTCGATTTGTATACAATATATTATAAGTTAAATATAAAGAGTAATGTATAATATTTATATTATATATATAAGATATATATTATTCTATTTTCAAAATCTCAATCCTTCATTTTCTCATTCATTAAATCATTTAAATAATTAAATTTTAGTTGAATGTTATTACATTTAGTAAAGTTTATTTGAATCTTGAAATTTAAATGGTGAATATGCATTTGAGATATATCAGAGTTAAATCTTGAATGTATATTTGAATAATTTAAATCATTGAGATCTCCTATTTTCAGAGAAATCTCTTATTTTCATCGAATCATTTAAATTGATCTAGGTTCTAATTTTAGAATCTAGACTTAGATTTGGACTCAGACTAATAAAAAAAGATGAATCTGAGTCTAGATATAGACAAATCCAACCCATACTCGATCCATTACCACTTCTAATCTTTATATGTAGATAACTGGTAAGATGAGTTGACGTGTAGATTATTGAAGCATGAATAGAAAATATCTTTGCCGTTATCCATTTCAAGCAGATTCAGTTGAAATAGTTGAATAAGTCATATACGATTCACTTACAATCCTAAACAAATAAGCATGAAATTTCCAAGTTCTTAATTCTGATAGGTTTGATGGGTTCCAATCAGACCTTTTGTAGAAACTTTATCATTTAAGTAAGGCAGCGTTTGGTAATTTTTTTTAATTTTAATTGTCTTTGGAAAAACTAGTTTTTTAGTTTTTTTTTTTTTTAGGACGGGTAGCTTATGAGATGGTGTTGAGAATCTTTGTTGGCTTATTGGCTTATATTATTTGTGCAAAATAACAAACTTGTCTTGGGTATTAAAGACCAAACTCTTAAAGAATGAAATCATAATGTGTCTCTCTTCTATTGCATGAACCCTTCACTGTATTGGCTCCTTTTCTTCTACACTACGTGGGTCTCTACCTTTATCTTTTTGGAACCTCCATTGTCTCCTCTTTGGTTTCAAACCTACAACGTCATCTCTTTTTCATCTTGGAGCTGGCGGTGTTGTCATCTCTTCAATGTCGTTTCCTCAGGTATGTAGTTGTCTGAATTACTTCTCTGTGGGAGTTTAATTGGAATGTAGTTTAATTGTTTTCGCATGTCTTTTGTTCAAAAATATGACTGCCAAATAGCAACAGCGTCGTCATCATCCAACGTCATCCCTTTTATTGTTCATGTTGTGATTGTTTTTGCAATGTTTATCGTTGAAAAATAGCATTATCATCGTCCATCAAAATGAAACAATGTCGTATGTGTGGGGTTTCAATAACGCATCTGTGGTCCAATAACAAATATTTGCAATAACGTAATTGAATAGTAGACTGACAATA
>JAMKQA010006150.1:0-12065 GCA_024699735.1 Posidonia australis | reverse complement strand
CCTCAAGGATATACAGCGGTCCTTGCTTGAGTCCTTTCATCACTATAAGTGATCCTTTGCTTACCTGAAGAACTCCACCTCCTCCTTTGTAACAGAAATCCTTATCATCAAGAGTAATTAAGGAGATAAGATTCTTACCAAGATCCGGAACATGACGTACTTCAGAGATAGTTCTCACCATCCCGTCATACATTTGAATCCTCACGGATCCAATACCGACGACTTTACATTGTGCATCATTGGCTACAGTAACAGTACCTCAATTAACAGATTTATAAGATGAAAATCATTCTCGATTTGGGGTCATATGGTGTGATGCTCCCGAATCAAGAATCCACTGATCAGAAGAAAGAGAAGAATCAGAAATAGTAAAGGCAACATCGACTTCAGAGACAATCTCTTTCTGTGCTGTAGAGGCAGAAGGCATTTTTGACTTATTTTTAGGGCAATTATTCTTCTAATGCCCCGGCTCCTTACAGTAATTACAGATATCTCTAGGATTTACTTTACCTTGAGATTTGCCTTTCTTCTTTCCTTTCTTGTCAAAACTTCTTAAATTTGACCGACCACGATTTTTGTCAAACGTGGTAGAAAGGCCCGTCATCTCTCCACCTGAAGTTGAAGCTAGATGTCACAATTCTCTTGTGTGGAGACTGGCTCTCACTTCCTTTAAAGAAATTGAATCTTTTCCAATCACAAAGGATTGGACAAAATTTTCAAAAGATTGAGGTAATGATATTAACAATAAAAGAACGGCATCTTCATCATCAACCTTTACCTCAATACTTCTTAGCTTCATAAGAATAGTATTAAGATTATCAAGATGCTCTTTAAGAGAAGTACCTTCCTTCATCGTACCTTCCTTCATCTTGAGGGAGAATAAACGTTACTTGAGAAGAAGCTTATTGGTTAAAGATTTAGTCATGTATAGACTTTCCAACTTTAACCATAATCCAGCAGCAGTTTCCTCATCTGTAACCTCGATTATTACTTCATCTGAAAGACAAAGTAATATTGTTGAATGCGTCTTTTCTTCTTGCGCAGTCAACTCGGCATTATTGATCCCAACTGGTTTTTCCTTCAGCAACGGAGTCTAGATTCCTTGTTGTTTAAGGAGCGCCCGCATTTTGATTTGCCATAAGCTGAAGTTGTTCTTCCCGGTAAATTTCTCCATCTTAACAGTATGTGAAGACATGGTATTTTCTGTTAACTAAAACAGAAAATTCAACTTGACTCTGATACCACTTGTTAAGTTTAAGGATTAGTTAAACAAGAAAATAAAAATGAAACGAAGAAGAACTGAAATAAAACAAATACGCAAATTTACGTGGTTCACCCAAGAAAGGACTACGTCCACAGGACAGATTGGCTTCACTATTCTTCAGAAGAATACAACTCAGACCAAGAGTACAACTCTTGTACAACTCGTACTCACAGAAATTTTACTGGAACTAGAACCAGATGATACGAAACCACAAAAAACAGAGAACAGAAGAAATCACAATCTTCTCTATTTTTTTGCCCCCTGAAACACTGACCCTACCTCCTCCTTGTATAGCAGTGGAGGAGAGAGAATAGGTGCGGATGCGCGGATGCATCCACGCGCGGAGCGGACGCGTCGGACGAGGAGCAGGCACAAGCAAAAGGAGAGCTTGACGGCTCCCTGCGTCCAAGCTTCCCGCGAGCAGGTGCGACGGCAGGAGAAGAGATGCGTGGCTCGGAGCAGTCGCGGCGGCAGGGGAGGAGTCGCACGGTTCCCTGCGACGCATCGGAGCAGGCGCGGCGGCAGGGGAAGAGGCACGCGGTTCCCTGCAACGCATCGGAGCAGGCGCGGCGGCTGGGGAGAAGCGCGCAGTTCCCTTCTGCGACGCATCGGAGCAGGAGGTGCGGGTGAAGTCCCACGACCGAGAACAGGGCATTTAAACTGAAATTTTTTTTTTAAAATTTTATCAGAGCGTATTCAAGTCATTTTTTATAGTATCAATGCCTACTATCCTGCATATTTCATTATTGGCCATAGTAACCGATCCACCATCAAAATCCCTATATTCAGAAAATCACTCTTTGTGAGGGCACATGTGGTGAGAAGCACGTGAGTCCTAGATCCAATCTTCTAATGAATGATTGTCTTCAGAAACAGTGAAGGCGATGTCTTGATATGAAGAAGATGCATCTTGTGCAACAACAGCTGAAGGTTTTCCCTTTTTTTTCAGACAGTCTGCCTTCCAATGACCTGATTTTTTGCAGTAATTGCAGATATCCCTCGGGTTGTGCTTCTTCTCCATGTTCTTTGGCTTTTTCTTCCACTTTTTGTCACTCTTTTCTGGACGTACACGGTTGTTGAAGGCAGTCAGTCCTGAAGCAGAGGTTTCACCTCCATTGTTGGAGGCAAGATGTTGCAACTCCCTGGTGTGAAGGCTGGCCCGAACTTCTTCTAATGAAATAGATTTTTTTCCAATCACAAAAGATTAAACAAAATTTTCATAAGATTGAGGTAAAGATACTAATAGAAGTAGAGTAGCATCTTCATCTTCTATTTTAACATCTATGTTTCTAAGTTCCATCGATAGAGCATTCAACTGATCTAGATGAACTTTAAGAGACGTACCTTCCTTCATTCTTAGGGAGAACAGACGTTGCTTCAAAAGCAACTTATTAGTTAACGATTTTGTCATGTAAAGGCTCTCTAGTTTCAGTCACAACCTAGCTGCTGTTTTTTTTTCCAGCAACCTCAATAATCACTTCATCTGCAAGACAAAGAAGTATTGTAGAGTGAGCCTTTTCTTCCTGAGTGGCAAGTTCTGCTTCTTCAATGTTGTTCGGTCGATCCTTTAATAAAGGTGTCCAGATTCCATGTTGTTTGAGCGGAGCACGCATTTTAATCTGCCAAAGGCTGAAGTTGTTTCTCCTAGTGAACTTCTCCACCTTAATGTTGTGAGAAGACATCCTTGATGTGTCGATGATACACCATGTTGCAGACCAAAAAATATATACTCCCCCAAAGAAGGAACTAGCTCTGATACTAGTTTATTAGAGTAAAAGTGCAGTAGAAAATGAATCAAGGTAGGAAATCAAAAGATAAGAAGAACAAGAAAGAGAACCAACACCTAGATTTTACGTGGTTCACCCCGAAATGGAGCTACGTCCACGGACAACAGCAACAATCACACTTTACTATTCAGATGTGTGTTACAGAGGTAGACTGAAGTGGGATTACAACTCTCAGATTCTCCCACATCAATTTTTTCCTTATACATACATGGTTCATAGCTGAGCTACATATAGGCTAGACAGGGTAGCCCAAGGGGCTGAAATTTATGGCCAAGAGTGAATAGCCAAAATAGAAAAACGGGGTGAATTTATGACCACAAATGAAGGAAAAACGCCTGCCATTGATGTTGGTTTGATTCCAGCATCAATCGGATGTTACCAACATCATTTAACACCATTCAGACCTTGGGTCAGGGTAGAAAACGTTTGTCATTGATGCTCAGACGTTTGACCAAGGTAGGAAACGCCTTCCATTAACGCTGAGACGTTACAGATGCCTATTGATTTTTTGGAAATAAATATTCCAGACTTCAAGTCATCATTAACATGATGTTATAATGAAAAAAAAAACTGAAACAAACATGGACAAATAAGAAAAATCATTTTCTTATTTTTTTATGATGTTTACCGTGAAGGATTCCATGAGAAATTGATGTTTCCCAAAACAAAAGAAAAATTGCTATAATGTCAAAACTTGAAGATTTTAATCTCAAATCTCAAATTAAGAGGGATGCCAATCAAAGTATGTTGCCAAAAAAAGTCAATCGTTCCTCACTTGAAGGGAAAATTAAAGATCACTAATTTAGTAATACTAATTAGAAAATAGTTTAGTATTATTAAAACTTTGTACTAAATAGATTTAGTTATGATCATTTGTGGATGAGACAATCAACTTCAAACATGACATTCAACACATGTAATTTCTAACAAAAATACATTGCAATTATGTTTTAAGGAAAACAAATGTATCTCATACAAACGTTAAAAATTAAAAATCAAAATAATCATCTAAAAATGCACATATGTGCCTGTGTAAATAAGTATTTCTAAATTGACAATATGGATATCATATGATGAAGAAAATTGGATATATAAAGAAAGAAATACCTTGAAAAGAGAAACTTATGATCTAAAAATAACCACGAGAAAACTTTGTAGAAGAGAAGTTGATGACTTTTTAATGAAAATTGGGAAGAGAACGTTAGATCTAGAGTTCCTTAGAGCAAAGAACAAAAAAATAAGGGTAAATATGAGTTTTCTATATAAAACGTAGATGAATTAAAATGAAATAAATTCAAAAATTTAAATATTGTTATGTACAAACCGAAATTGGAAAATATTTATGTGCAATCCTAAAAAATAAGGGATGTTATTAATGGGTGACTACTAAATATGCCAATCGTATGTCACTTGGAGGGAAAAACGATGACAACAAAGCCATCATCCAAAAAATGACGATTTTATTATTATCACTAGGATTTAGATCTAATGGCTATATAGATACTTTACCTCATTTTGTTAAAATGAGAGAGGATGCATAGGAAACCGTTTCTTTCTCTATATATATAAGCAAATTGTTAGATAGGGTCGGCCCTACTCAAGGATAAGTAGGGTCTTTGCATTATTTTTCAATAAATTGTAGATTAAATATATATATTTTACTGAAAAAATACATGGACCTTGCTTATCCTTAAGTAGGGTCGGTCCTAGTCATTATTCTCTCTCTCCCTCCCCCTTCTCTGTGTGTGTGTCCTATGATTAATGAAATTAAGACAACTTAAAATGGTGCTAGAAGTTTTTTTTCTTTTTTACTGAGTGTGACCGTGCCCGGTCTGGGGATCCGGCGTGGAGTCATGCCAGGAGGGAGGAGGCCACAACCATGTCAAGATGGCGAAGGCGCGAGAAGGGATGAAACGGAAAGGAAAAGGAGTCGTCACCTAGTCTTTTAAGAGAAAGACGAGGAAAAACACAAATCAATCACAAAAAGTGAATGAGTGAGATGTAAACATGAAGGCAGGATGTCTACTAACTAGAGGACGGTAAGGATTCCTATTTCGCATGGAGAAGGTATTAGGCACCCCCGTACGTTCGAGAAACTCGATCTTTCTAGTCTGATTTGCTTGCTAGAGGTTAAATGAATGTTTGCTATACCTAGATTGTGTTCTAATCATGTTGACGTAAGTGCCAAGACAAGACTGGATGGATGTATAAAAGGGTACGTGAAAACTGCGAAGAAATCCTCGTGAAATGATGAAATCGCAAAGTATGACATAACAAAGAAAATCACAGGAAATGACGAGGTTTTTGGCAAGGAGGACTCCAAAAATCATATAGGTCTTAAGAATGTCAAAAATGCAACTGACTCAAGTCGTTAGAATCAAAAAAAGCATCGTAGAAATCAAGGTGGGAAAACTGCAAAGAAATCCTCGTAAAACAAGAAAATTGTGACATGTAAAGAAATTCACATAAAATGACGATGTTTTTGTAAAGAATGATTCAGAAAACTATACTGGTGTCAAGGGGATTAAAAATGTAACAGACCTAAATCATTAGGAGTGCAGAAAACACCAAAGAAATCCAAATGAGCAAATGGCAAAGAAATCCACATAAAATTGGTAAATGATGAGATGAGAAGAAAATCATTTAAAATGACGATGTTTTTGTAAAGAATAGTCCAGAAAACCATACTGAGGTCGAAACGATAGAAAGTAGTGTCAACTCGAGTCATTGAAATCATGGAAAAGATCGTGAAAGTCAAAAAGGAAAAATAATCCGTGGTGGGACCAATGTTGGCCTTCGGGTCTGTTAATACGCGCCCTCGGGCGATGAAATCCAAATCAAATCAAAAAAATGTGATCAAACATGACAAAAATGTGAAATCAGATGTTCATTTATATTTCAAACATGGTTTTTTGAGGAAAACTTTATTCAAGTGATGATTTTACATGTACATGTGATCAATTAATGTGAAACATATTAAAATGTGATTTAAAATGCAACAAAAACTATCATTATTGATTTAAGAAAGTTTCAGGGTCCTAGATGTAAATTTTCCTGTCTAAAACCATTATAGATTGAGTTTAGGGACTGATTTGCAAAATTTCAGGACCAAAATGCGATAAAAATCAAGTTTTTTACATGATTAGTGTAATTATGGATAACTTTAAGATTTAAAATGTAAATTTTACAAAGAAAATTCTTTTTAAAAAACCTCTGGGGGCAAAATACAAAATGTCAAGGCTTACATGTAAAGAAAACATGACCTTAGGGGCATAAATGTGATAAAACATGCATGAATAGGACAGAAATGTAATTAAAATTTAAACAGGAAAAATGTGAAATATTTACAATACACTTTAAAATAAAGAAATTCAGGGATCACAAAATAAATTTTCAGGACTAATTTGCAAAGAAAACATAAATATAGGGATCTAACTGTGAAGAAACAAACATACATGGGATTAAAAATGAAATTAAAACTTAAGACAAAACATGCTATATTTACAAAAATAATGAAAGAATGAAACTTATTTAAATCTTAAAGGGTTTAAACACAAAACTACAGGACCTTAGTGTAATAAAAAAAGACGTAAAAGTAATAAAAAAGGACCTAGATATAAGAAGGGACTTAGATGTAAGGAAAAAGGACCTACATGTAAGAGAACAAGGGCCTCAAAAAAATTCTAAGGACCTATATGTAATGATTATGACTAATGTGTAATTACAAAAAATTGAAAGAAAAAATTCCTAAATCTATTTTTCGAAGGTCGCCGGTGGATTGCTGGCGACCCACTTCGGCGTGAACTCCGACGAGCTTCTGACGGTGCAGTGACGGCGGAAAAGTGGCGGCGATGGTTGGAGGAGCTTGAGGACGTCACGGCGAGCTCCTCCGTGGTTGTGGGCTGGACTAGGGAGGCCTTAGAGGCTTCTCCCACCTCGAGCTCTGGCGAGCGGCGATCGACGTGGAGAAGACAACTGCGGAGGCTGAGCTGACGCGACGAGCACTGGGGAAGCTCCGGGGAAGTGCTCGGATGATTCCAGTGGGGTCATTAGAGGTTGGGGTGGCCTGAAGGGCTCTCCTCACGTTGTGCTCCAGCGATGGGTGCAGCGGCGACGGCGGCGGTTGTCCGGTGGCTGGAGCGATGTCGGGCCGGCATGGGGACGTTTGTGGTGATGCGGGGGAGCTCCCGGGAGTGGTCACGAGCGGCAGGGACCTCTGGAAGCTTCCAGCTACCGTGCGGTAGAGGAGCGGCGGTCAGAGGTTGCAGCGGCGCTGGCGTTTTGCTTTTGGCCGTGGGAGGCCTACTGAAGCCTTCCCTGAGCAACGAGGCTCAGGGAGGAAGAGGAAGAGAGGGGGAAGGCCTGTGGGGCCTTTTCCCATCCTAGGAAGCTCTTGGCCTCGCCGATGGTGGTGAACCCACCACCGGAGGCGGAGATGACGGCGAGTTGGGCCTGCCAACTTTGGCAGAGCACGCCTAGAGGGCTCGACTGGTCCTAATGCAACCAAAAGAGATAAAAAAAATGGACTGAAGGGAGAGGAATACCTGGCTAAGGGGCTGTTTCTTTCGGCAGGAGTCGTCGGCGATGCTTTGGTTACACCTCCGACGGTTCTGGTGGCGGTTCAATGAGGCTCTTGGGTTGCAAAGGTGATGGGGGAGGAGCTCTGGATGTGGTATCAAGGGTTGGGTGGTCTGGGGTTCGAATGGATGCTCTCAGGCTCTCTCCTCTGGTCTTCGGTGATCTCTTCGTTCTCCCTTATTCTCTATTCAGGTGCGCTCCCCCTTTCCTCTGGTGCAGTTGACAAGGTTTTAAGGGGTGGAACGAGTGAGGTGGATCATGGGTGATGGTTGCAGTTGGCCAGAACGTGGGAAGGAGAGAGTAGGGGATCGTTGGAGAAGGAGGAGGACTGTGCACTGTAGTATTATTTTTCCTATTTGTTAAGTCCCTAATTGAAGTGAGAATGACATAATGTTGGGCTAAACAGGTTGATTTTGGGCCTTTAGTTTTTTTTTAGGTTTTTTGTTGTTTTAGGTTTTAGGTTTTTAGGGTTTTGATTTTTTTTGGGTTATAGGTTTTGATTTTTTTTTTTGGTTTTAAATTCTGATTTTGTTTTTGATTTTGATTTTTGTTTTTTAGATTTTAAATTAGGTTTATGACTTTGATTTTATGATTTAGGTTTTAATTACTTGGTTTTAGATTAAATTTTTTTAGGATTATTATTTTTCTTTTCTTTTAGTGCTTTTGTGTTTTAGGGTTTAAAGATTTTAATTATTTTAGGGTTTTTGTGATTTAATTAATTTAGGATTTTTGTGATTTAATTAGTTGGTTTTAAATTAGGATTTTCAAGATTTTAATTATTTTAGGGGTTTTTTAGGGCTTTTGGACTTTAATTTGAGTTTTTAGTTTAAATTTGGGTTTTTTGGATTTTAATTAAGGTTTTTTAGTTTAAATTTGGGTTTTTTGGGTTTTAATTGGAATTTTGAGTTTAATTTAGGTTTTTTGGGTTTTAATTGGAATTTTGGGTTTTAACTTAGTTTTTTTTTTTAGATTTTAAACATGGTTTTAAATTTAATTAGGTTTTTTTAGATTTCAATTAAGGTTTTGATTTTAATTTAGGTTTTTTTGGATTTTAATTAAAACTTTGGGTTTAAATTAGGGTGTTTTGGATTTTAATTAAAGTTTTGGATTTAAATTAGGGTTTTTCAACTTAATTAAGTGACTTTAGGTTTTTCTGAGTTTAATTTAGGTTTTCCTTGAAATTAAATGGATTAAAGTGGTTTAAATGGATTTTATTTGATTTTGACTTTAATTAAGGTTTTCGCTTGATTAATTTTGATTTTAAGTGGATTTAAGTGGATTTTGTTTATTTTTTGTTTTAATTAGGATTTTACTTGATTAATTAGGGTTTTAAATGGTTTTAACTGAATTTTATATAATTTTGGTTTTAATTAGGGTTTTACTTGATTAATTTGGGTTTTAAATGGATTTAAGTGAATTTTGTTTTATTTCGGTTTTAATTAGTTGTTTTTGCTTGGATTAAGTTAGAGTGGGCTTGTGTGGACCTAATGGGCTTGTGTGGGCCTAGTGGGCTTGTGTGGGCTTTAGTGGGCTTAAGTGGACTTGAGTGCTTAGGGTTTTGATGGAGTTAGAGTCTAGTAGTGGTGGTTGCAACTAGAGTATTTTCCAGAGGAGTTTGTTGTCAAGTGACTGCAAAATCGAGGTGTCTACATTGAGCAAAGGAAAGGCTAGTAATTGATGAAAGTTACTTTTGTTTCCAGTTTGTATTGCCTTTATTTTTTTTGTATGCTTGAACAATCAGTTTATATTTTCTTCTAATTATAATCTGGCTGCACCTGGTTGAATTTACAGATGTTAAATACTTGTTGATGTGATTCCAACAGCAAGTTTGTGAATGAGTTTAATTTGGGGCATAGCTCAAGATTATTTGAAGTTATCTGAATCTGCAAATGCATTTTTTTAAAATAGCTTGGTTTCTTTTGTTTATAGCTTTTGGTCACACTGCTCTAACTAGATTCTCTACTGTAGTCCTTGACTTTCTTAGTAATGAAGCCACAACAGATGCTTGGGTCGTAGCTTCTTATTTAAGCGATGCGGACTGCCTCCTCACTACTGGTCTACACTCATCGTGGTCTCAGTCCATGACTGGGAAATTTGAGTCTGAGCATGTATCACAGTTGGTTGCTGCTTCTGTTGCTGTGCGTGGGGTGCTATTTGGAAATTCACAGCCTTCATCTTCCAGGTGGATCATTTATGTTCTTTTCTATGTAATGTGCAACCATTCACAAAGATAATATCTTCATTACTTGTCATCAATCAGGTGGCATGCAATTAGGAGCCCTAAACTTTGGCAAGTAGAGCAATCATTACGTGCTAATAAGGTACTTATTATCGAATTTTGCTCATATGATTCTGTTTATGGAACTTATTTTAATAACTGCTTCACTTTATATCTAAAAGATACTGTTATGGAACTCTACCAGTATGTTTCTTGGTAGCTATCTGAACGTGTCTTTGGTTGTTTGCACCCTCTGGTAGGAAAAAAACAGTAATTTTGTTAGGCCACGGACCCATGCCCAGTGGCTAATTTCTAATGTGGGTAAAGCTCATGGCTCATAAAAATGCCAACTATTCTAGGCAGAAATAGAAAAGCAAAATCGAGTTGCAAGAATTTCCTATTATATTAATGTATTTATTATGAAACACATTTTTAATAAAATTTAATAAATTGACAAGACGGTTCCAAACAATTATAGTTGCATTAAATAAATGATTGTATCTTTTTTTTTGTCAGATGATGTAGCTCAAAGTTGGTCAAATCAGATATACTATTAATTTATTTTGGATTTATGAAAGGATGTCTTTGAATCCAAATATATTATGTTGATTAAACCTAGTTAATATTGATCGCAAATAGTTCAAGGCCTCATTTGAGATTACTTTTGCAGAAGCGGATACCTGGGGAAGCGTAGATTCATACAAAACTGGGAATGGGCCCTTTATAGAAACAAACATGTATAATATAATTTACCAATAAAAAATGTATAATATAAGCCTTAATCTGAATTAGCTCAATCAGATAGACACCTAATTAGGTAAGTTAAATAAGGGATACTACAATTGATGGTCAGAGGATCCCCTAACATGTATAATGGGAGGCCCAGTGAGAGAGTGTTTGACCTCACATTTGATACTTCTGACAAATCCAGTCTATTATCCCTAGTGATTGTGGTATCATAAAATTTCTCATAGATTGAGGTAGATGGATGCAATCGAGAAGGACATTGAGAATCTATGTGATGCAAGCATGTTCGTTAAAAAATTGGGATAATTTTAGAGAGTACATGTATTATAATTCAAACGTTTTATGGGGTTGTGTCAAGTTAGAAACACATTACAATTGAATGCATTCATTAAATAGAAGGGAACACACATGCTGAGAATGATGGCAAAGAGAACAACCTTACTTGGTTTTTCCATATGCAGATTAAGATTTTTAAGCGAACTTAATAAAAAATACTGATTGGAGTAAAGAAGATACAAGTAGATTAAAATGAATAGTTATAATGGTAAAACAGAATTAAACATGCATATCTAACAGAAAAGCAACAGTTAGATCGTTATGGAACTGAGAATTAGAATTTAGATATTTTTGTTTTAGAAATGGCTGTATATTATTCCTCCAGTGGATGAGTATGCACAAGCAAAGGAAAAGAGTCCCAAGAATACTTAATTGGAAAGATTGTTTTTAGTGGACTTTACAAGCATGGGAAGAATTTGGATGTCTAAATTATTATTTTTTATTTACTCACTCTGCCCCATGTTTATACAACCAAACACGATGGCTTGTATTTCAAATTCTGGTGAGATGATAAAGGCCAATGTATGTTCATATTTTGTGTAGTATTTGTTGGTTGATTCTTGATTTGCATCTGTAACTGCATTGTTTATTTCTCTATCTCAAGCACCCTTCTGATATTCACCATCTTCTTGAACAAAGAAAACCGTGTCTAGGATATCTATACATTGTTGACATATTTTCTTTCAATGCCCCTGCAATAAGAACAATTGCAACAATTTGTTCTCGTTTACTTTCTCCAGCAGTATACAGTGCAGCTATCCAAAAAATTGAGGAATAATTAAAATAGGGACAATAGAAAAATTCCACCTGCTTAAGTAAAGAGCAATTGAAAAAATGAAGAAATTAGTATGGAAGCTTCACATCCATTTCTTGTAGGTTATTTTTTATGTTGGGCACTTCGGCTTTGATTTCATTTCATGTCACATATTGCAGAATAAGATGGTGACGGAGAGGTATGAAGCCTATACTAGTTTCAGCTCAAATAGCTTCTCTGATATGGCTACAGAATTCATGCCCACAATCAAATGGCTTGGTTATAGAGCCCTGAATGATGCTAATTCTCAAAGAAATTCATCACAACATGGAGTTGAGATGGAACATGAATACGATGACTCTGGTTGCTTGGGTATTGCTC
>JAMKQA010006149.1:0-18079 GCA_024699735.1 Posidonia australis | reverse complement strand
GTGATGGGCCCAAATGGGCTCAACCAAGGTTTAATGGGCCTTCATGGGCCCAATTGGGTCCCCATGAACTAAAAGGCCTAGGTTAGGGTTTGAACTCAGCCAACAGACCCCTCCTGCAAGATTGGTAAAACTGGGGTGTCTACAGTCGTTCTTTATCCTGAGTGGCTCGCAAATGTGGTGCCAATGCCAAAGAAAGACGGGCAGGTTTGCATGTGCGTAGACTATTGAGACCTCAACAAGGCGAGCCCTAAGGATGATTTCCCGCTTCCCCACATTGATATTCTAGTTAACAACATAGCAAGGCATAAGATGTTATCATTTATGGATGGAATTTTAAGATACAACCAGATCAGAATGGCAAGAAGAAGACATGGAGAAGATGTCTTTCATTAGCCCTTGGGGAGTCTTCTACTACAGAGTAATGCCATTTGGGCTGAAGAAAGCAAGCGCGACATATCAGAGGGCCATGACAGTGTTGTTCCACGATCTCATACACTAAGAAGTTGAAGCGTGCGTGGATGACATGATCGCTAGGTCCAAAGAGCTCGAGGATCACCTCTCCGGCCTAAGGAAGTTGTTTGACCGCTTGAGGAAGTATAAGCTCAGCCTCAACCCTAACAAATGTGTATTCGAGGTGATTTCTAGAAAGCTTCTGGGTTACATTATCAACCAAAGAGGAATAGAAGTGGATCCTGACAAGGCTAGAGCCATTATTGACATGCCTCCCCCTGCAACTGAAAAGAAATAAGCGGATTGTTGGGGCGATTACAATATATTAGCCGGTTCATAGCACAGCTTACACCTATATGTGAGCTGATATTCAAGCTCCTGAGGAAGAATGGCCAAACACACTAGAATGATGAGTGTCAAGCAGCCTTCGAAAAAGATCGAGCAACTTCTAGCAAAACCTCCAGTCTTAGTTCCTCCCATGCCAGGACGACCCCTGTTATTATATCTCTCAACCACACAGTATTCCATGGGTGCAGTCCTAGGTCAGCATGACGAATTAGGGCATAAGGAGAGGGCCATCTACTACCTCAGCAAGAAGTTCAATGATTGCGAGACCAAATACAACACCATAGGCAAAGTTTGCTTATCCTTGATATGGGCCACTCAACGCCTCAAGCATTAGATGATGGCATACCCAGTCTTGCTATTATGTCGCCACGATCCTATCAAGTGCCTGTTCTAGAAGCCAGCCTTAGTGGGCAGATGTGTAAAGTGGCAAGTTATGTTGTCGCAGTATGACATTACCTTTGTGACACAGAAGTCCATGAAAGGACAGACGATGGCGAATCATTTGGCCAACCTACCTTTGCCAGAATATCAGCCATTGCAAACACAATTCTAGATGAAGACATCCTATTTGCAATGGGTGATGTAGAGTTAGAAAATACTCAAGATGAGCACCAATGGTGTTTGTACTTTGATGGCGCAGTCAATAAAAGAGGAAGAGGTATTGGTGCAGTTTTAGCAATGTCGCAAGGGCAGCTAATTCCTTTTGCAAGGATGCTGACATTTACATGCACCAACAATGAAGCTGAATACGAAGCATGCATCCTGGGATTACAGGTGGCATTGGAACAAGGTGTTCGAGAGCTTCAAGTATATGGGGATGCAATGCTAGTTATTTTACAAATTAATGGTGACTGGAAAACTAAGGACCTGAAGCTTGTATTATACCATGAGCATCTGCTGAAGCAGATTGACAAATTCAAAGAGGTCAACTTCTCTTTCATGAAGTGGGCCAAAAATGCATATGCAGACACATTAGCAACCCTGGCATCATGGCTGTCGCTACCAGAGGCTCAGGCAGCAGATATCTCGGTAACTTGTGTAGAGCGGCCTGCACATTGTATGCACATCCATGAAGCAGAACCGACAACCGAATTGCCCTGCTATCATGATATCAATGTTTTTATGGAGTCCAGCGACTTCCCATCTAGCATTTCTGTAATAGATAAGAAGACATTGATACGATTGGCCCCTAAATACGTACTTGGAGCAGGGAATCTATATAGAAGATCCTATAACCAAATGCTTCTTAGTTGTGTAGATAAAAAGGAGGTCGATATATTGGTGTTAAAGGTTCATGCAAGTACATGTGGTCCACACATGAATGGAGTGCTCTTGGCCAAGAAAATCATGTTGCAGGGTTATTTCTGGTCCACAATGGAAATGGATTGTTGCCAATTTGTGCGGAAATGCCACAATTGCCAAGTACATGGCAACTTCATACATACTCCCCCACAACAACTGCATAGCATGTCGTCGCCTTGGCCTTTTTCCACTTGGGGAATTAATGTTATCGGGGCTATATATCCAGCTGCATTTAATGGGCATCAGTATATTCTCGTGGCCTTCGATTATTTCACAAAGTGGGTCGAGGTCATATCATATAAAACTGTTACAGCAGCAATTACAGAAAAATTCATTAAGAATAACATTATTGCCAGTTATAGGGTTCGACATGCTATCATATCAAATAACGGAGCTAACTTCATAGCAAGAAGAGTTGACGACTATCTTCAAAGTTACAAAATCAAACACCACAAATCCTCTCCATATCGACCGCAAATGAATGGTGCAGTCGAATCAACCAATAAAAACCTGATCAGGATCTTGAAGAAGATGGCATGAGAAGCTCCCTTACGCACTTTTGGCTTACAGGACCTCAGTCCAAACATCAACAGGAGCAACATTGTATTCACTTGTTTATGGTATAGAGGTAGCTCTTCCTTTTGAAGTGGAAATCCCGTCACTAAGAATTCTGAAAGAAGCTGAATTGGACAAGGCAGAATGGGTCCAAGACTGCTATGTTCAGCTAGACCTGATTGACGAGTATAGATTGCAAGCCCTACACCATGCCCAGTGCTACCAAAAGCGAATCGCTCGAGCATATCAAAATAAAGTTTGACCTAGAAATTTTGTAGCAGGAGACTTGGTCTTGTGCGCCATGCACCTACCTGATGCCTAAGGGAAGTTCAGGCCCAATTGGCGCGGACCATTTGTCGTGAAAGAAGCCTTGTCTAGAGGCACAATCATTCTTGAGGATATAGACCATGGTGAATAGTTGGAGCTTGTCAATGCTTCATACCTAAAAAAGTACTACCAGTGATCCTCAGCCAATCCTGCGCCTTGCAAAGCATAATGTCACAGTTCATGCATCACTATGTTTCTTACTTGCAGTTTAGATTATTGCATCCACATCACGCATGGTATAGCATATGCATTTTTACTTTCTTCTCCTTTGCACTATAATCATAATACAAAACATTAGCACAAACATTGCCAGATGAGGAAAATCAGGAGGCCAACCTGCTTAGGAGGAGTTTCTGATCCTCCTCATGTGTTACTACCTGTGTGACCTAGGAGGTAAGGGAGCCAGCGTTCATGGGAAATTGGACGAAATGTACAAATTCCCAAGGGCCCTATACTTCAAGAGGGAGATAAAATGTTAGGAGGAGAGTGAGGGTGAGAGTAAACAAAAATAACATAGATATCGGAGCACAAAAGAAATAAGAAGATAGAAGATGAAGATAGAAGTCAGTTCCAATGAGAGAGGTATATGAGACAATTCTATCCTTATAACACATCTTGGAGAGGAGTTGAAGCAAACACTTACAAAGCCCACATTTACAAAGGGACTAGCCACCCCTTAAGTTAAAATTAAAAAGAGAGCAGCCACTTCCCAACCTAGGTGTTCATTACCTCCAAGTAGGGATGGTGTAAGTCAGCGTGGCCTTGAGGGAGTGAAAGAAAAATGATTTATTGAATCGCAAGTGTAGGGCCCTAGGAGTTTGACATGGAGCCCGTTTTATCTCCATAGCCCATTGAGTGAGTGAGAGCCACTATAAACATAGGGATCCAGGTAGTGCCAGGTGAGTTGAGCGCATTTGAGTTCCCTGTAGCAGGCAATAAAGGTTTCCTTGGCACTGAGGGCACCAATATTTTCTATAAATCGTGCATAAATCTCGCTTCCATTTCATAAGTCTTGTATAAGTCATTTGACATTTGGCATTTTAGTTTGCATCTCTTTTATATTATGCATCGCATTGCAAGGCGTTTGCCCATGTTCCAACTAAGGGCATGCCAGTTGCCTTTTGAGTTGCAATATTGGCAAAAGGGGAGCTTCAACCAGGGGCATGTTAACCGCTCATTGGTTGGAAATAAGTCTTTGGCTAGGCGCATGCGAGCTACCTTTCTAAGTCAAGAAGATCACTAGGATGGTGCTACTAGCAGGAGCATGTGGGCCAACACAAACCATTTGTTACATAGATCATAGAGTCATTGCAAAGACAAACCAAATCAGATTCAGGAATGATACAGTGTAAAAACAAGACTATCCCATTATCACAGCTCATCAGCTGTACAAAATTTGCTCAATTGATAGCAGTGGACTCTTAAGTTACAATCAGTCAACTCTTGCTCTTTTTGAGCTACCAGCTCTTGTAGAGGAAGTGCCACTAGGAGGGAGTTCATTTATAGGCCAAGTTTCTCGAATTTCGGTCTCGTACTCTGCTATGCAACCCAAACCTTCAGTAATGGCAAGATCATAAGTTTGAATGCCACCATGCATCAGGCGAGCCAACTCGGATGTTATCGTGTTAGAACCGAGAGCATCAGGCAGCCTCAATTAAATCCTGGCAAAAACCAAATTGACGTAGAACACAGACAGGATGGTATTCCACACTGCCCGTAAGCCCTAGAAGGATAACTAGTCGCATATCGCAGTTGTTAAAGAAGACAGTGAAGGGCTTCGCAGTTGTGAACAGAATGCACCAGACTACAGTATCATCAGTAAGATTTTGCTGACTTTCGCATATGTCGTGGACGCTAGGAAGGGTGCATGAATGATTGGTGCGACTGTAGGAGTCGAAGACAGAGTGTTGGGGGCGCATGACTTCCACCCCCTTGTGAGCAGTAAGCCAAGTATGTCAGGAAAAAGCAGAGCACAGTTAGATATGCATAGTAAATCACTAAAGTAATAGTGTTGGCTTACTTGCACTAAGGCGTTGCAACCTTGGAAATGCCGAGAATGCTTCAATGCCCAATCCAAGTCGACATAGGTCTTTGCCAGAAGAATAGGGGCAAGATCAATTTGATGTGTGATCATGGCCAGCGCTACCTCTACCACCTCAATAGCAACTATCATCCAGCCATGACTGAAGATGAGTTCCCCAAGGAAGCGTACCACAAAGCCGTGGAGCCACAGGCTACCTAATGACACACGGTCATTGGCAATCTTGTCAAAATAATCCAAGCACAGCATTGGAGTCGACCCGTCCTTGCAGATGAGGCTTTTTTCGCAAGCACTTTGAGATAAGCCCATCAACTGGCTTAGAATAGAAAAATAACTGTCACGACACATTAAAACAGGCAATGACATGTTCGGTGATAGGTCGTAGATCCGTCGGACTTCCTCCAAGGTGAGAGTAAGTTTCGTCAGCCCAAAGTGGAATACATGGAAAGCGGGTTTCCAAAATCTAGCTGCATCTCATAATAAGTGCCAGTTCACCTCCACCTTGGCAATGTTCAACTATAAAGAGGATATGCTCCAAACCCGCAGTTGCTCATGATCCTCAACAGTTAATGCACCAATCCATGTTTGTAGAACATCAGAGCAGCGTTTTGGTGTCACCATGGTCGGATACCCCTACATGGAAATTATGAAGATAAACGTTAGATCAAAACAGAATGGGAATAATGTAAAAATCAAGTTTGGGCAAAACAGAAAGTCATATCGCCAAATGATTTCTCATGATGGAGAGGACCAAACAAGTTCACAAATCTGAGGAATGATAGAAATATGAGAAAATATGCTGCAAATCTGAAAATGATAGAAATCAAAGCATACAGCTTCTTCCCATTGCAAGAAACGGAAGCATGATGAAAAAGTGATATATGTAGTTTTTTTCCTTTGCAAGATATGAAGGATGAGTAACAAAGATCAAATGGAAGGAGTAGTATGTGAATCTGTGTAAATATAAAGAACCCTCTCAAGGAGGATCATTTTTCCATTGTCATATCAAAGAAAACTGGCAAGATCACATACCATTACAAGCTGAGAAAGAGCGTAACCGACACCGGGAGGGCAAATAATGAAGCTTGAAGGATGTTTGAGGGCTTGAGAATGGTGTTTGCAGTAGGAGAGGCAGCCGATTTCGTTGGGGAATACAAAATAATATAGAAAAGGAAGAGGAGTTGAAGTAGAAAAGGAAAGCAGGCTGGCATTCTGAACGGAGTGCACCAAGCTAGCGCACTAACTAGGTGCACCAAGTTGGTGCACAAAGCCGATGCACAAAGCTGGTGCACCACCATTCAGATTGCAAATAGAACCTTCTCTAAAAAATCAAGCTCACCCAAACCGATGTAGTTCTTCAAGACCTGCAAGGAAGCATACATTCTATAGACACAAATAAATTCCCAAGAGGAGGGTTGCATTCCAAAACAGATTTGCATTCATGCACAATTGAAGCACAAATTACATTGTTCATAGAGTACAAGTTGCAGCATTTGTAACCATACCGGCGACAACCTCGTGCTTGGTGCGGAAGGCTAAATGTGCGAGGGTTGGCAAAGTCACGACAAAACAATAAAAAGCAAATGATAAAAATGCAGGAGTCGCTACCTAGTCTACTTGAAAACGGGAGATGAGGAAAACCATTTTAAAACATTAAAACCATGCCATAAAAACCAATGGAAAAGGTCTACACGAACCAGAAAATGGGAAAGGATCCCTTTTACACATGAGGAAGGTATTAGCCACCCTCGTGCACCCAAAAAATCGATCTTTCATGGGTTTTTGTTTACTTATATGAAATGTTGGCTTTTCAGCCTGTTTCTGTACGCCCAAGGGCTATATGCCACGCAATGCTACATGTAAGTGGTGCCTTATGCTAAACATGGGTAGAGGGACTGTAGGGTATGTCCTAATGCTCAGAAAGGTCACCTGAGTGGTGGATCAAACACCGGTGCAAAGATAGTGCAAAGATATTGCACGGATATAACCACGTAACCAACAATATCGGGTGGCTAACATCCTCACTTCGCTATATGCAAAACCTTGCTACCATGCACAAATGTGGATGAAAATAGACTAGAATCCTCTTGATATATCCAGGAAGACACCCAAAGAAAAACAAAGGCAAAGCAAATCAGGAAACATGCTAAATACCAGGCCAAAAAGCTACTGTGTGCAATGAAAAAAGGCAGGCGCGCCTATGTGGTGCACCAGTCTGGTGTGCCACTATGTGTGAATATATGGTGCGCCTATCAAAATGCAGGTCCGACAGTAAGTTAGACTAATGTGACATGCGATATAAAATCTTGTAAATTTGCAGAAAACTCATCTGAAAATGCATCATGAATATCTATCAATACCTATCACACATGAGTGAATTTCCCTTCTTCACACAAGATCACAAGGGAGAGAGGAAACCCAAGAAAGAATGCACAAATATGGGTCTTGTGCTCAAGGGCAATATGCCTCACACAAGACCACACCACCATACTAAATACAACCAATGGGCTTCAGCCATGCTATCCAGATCTGGATCAGGGACTGTTGCATAAGAACGTCCTAAACAGTTCATTGGGCAACCAGTTCACCACACCACAACAACAGGCTTACTATGCAAGATGCAAAACTAATATTAACAATGCTATCAATTGTTGAAATCGTGCACATCAGAACATGACATATCAAAGAATAAACACTGGAAAAATCAAAGTCCAAAACACTCGGAAAAGCATGCAAATCATGATGCAAAGCTGGTGGCTTACACCGTGACCAGGCTGGTGCGCCAGGTTGGTGCTCTGCCTAGGTGCGCCACCCTGGTGCGCCATGTTGGTGCTCCAGTTTGGTGCACCCCAGCAATTCTGAATCAGACTGCAATCTGATTTCAGAATCTGGGCAAGATGTAAGAGATAACTTTGGTTATTTCTATCCAGATCAATTATTTAGATGCTAGAGAACTTAAATATGATAAATCATCAAGCATAAAAATCCTCTTATTATTTCTCTCCTCAAATCATGCTTATTCATGGGTTATAAGGGGCTGTAATTACTACTTGGTGGATTTCAAGGATTGTGCAGCGATTTAATTAGCTTAACAACCATGTAGAGATGATAAACATGTAAAAAGGATGTTTACAGTTCATTTCATTGCTAGGGGTTGCATTGGATCAAGATTCACTATTTAAAACAAAAACCACATAATGCAGAAATTACACACAAACATATGAACGCACATGAAGGAGCATCCAACTTATCATAAAAGACACGAAAAAGATCATTGATATACAGATTACATATCAGTTGGTTGCATGCTTTATTCAGAGTATTGTCTAAAAGTTAAGTAAAGAGATAAGTAAAGGCCCTACCTTGCCTAAGATGTTTCCTCCTTGGATCTAAGTAAAACTCCTTCTTGTTGCTTTGGATCAGTTGAAATTGCGAGAATATACTCTAGAAAAGAGTGTAAGTTACTGGGAATAGAAAGCTTTGCTGACAGTAGGTGGGTAGCTCAACAAAGAGACGGTAGGTAGCTCAGCCAAGAGATAGTAGGTAGCTCAACCAAGAGAGGAAAAAGTTGCTAGTGGAAGTCCTTTTAAAGAGTCTCAACAAGGTAACTCCATGGGATATAAACAGTCTCGAAAACCAACAGCCTTGCGTAGATTCGTATGGAATATCCACAGGCGAGGGTTACAAGCACGGAAAATGGAAAGTCAGCAGCCAGCACCCTGAAAAGTGGTTGTGCACCAAGCCAGCATGGTGCGCCATTGTGGTGCGCCAGCATGGTGCACCATTGTGGTGCGCCAGCATGGTGCGCCATTGTGGTGCACCAGCTTGGTGCGCCACTGTGGTACCCTTGCTTGATGCTCAAATCTAGTGCTCCAAATTGGTGCTCTCCACTAGCTGCCTAAATTGTTAATTGGGCCACGTGCTTCCTACAGGCTTGTGGTCGGTTTGTGCAATGATCTCTAGCTAGTTAAAATTTCAAATAGGACTCAAAAGTGGTTGGGCTGACCGAATCCAAACCAACATCTTCATAGAGTTTACCAATGAGCCACCTCAAAATCGGGGTGTCTACCGATGCCCCTCCCTGAGCAAGGTCGAGGGACGGAGGGAATCGAGATCGATTCTTAGGGTTGACAAAATACCCCCATTTTGAGGCTGTAGAGGAGTGATGTTTGCTGTAGGCATTAGGTCAATTATCTAGTGGATGCACTGAAAGTCATGACTCGTTGCCGAAATGCAAATATGAAAATGCAAAATGCGTGAGACTACTGAGCTAAATGCTAGAAATGCGATGCCAATGCAAAAAACAAATGCATGAACTGATGCCTGATGCCAACATTAGAAACACAAGAATGGGTGCTTGTAAATGGATGCAATGTTGATGCTAATGCTGAAATGATATGGCAAAAAGCAAAGGAATCCATCGCACAGAAGGAACCACTGGCAGGAAAATGATAAGTTGTTGGACTCATCAATCAAATTATTGAGGTTATCAACCTGGGGAGGCGGGATATGACAAGTCAATTTAGTCTTGTCAACCCGGACGCCAGACAGCTTGACGGTTGTCAGCCGAGTAGTTGGGGATACTATCCCAAAGAAAAGGGGCATGACAAACATACTATTTGTCAAGCAAGAAAGAGGGCCCTGTCCGTATGGACCTAGGGCAAGCATAGGGATTTTGTGCCCACAAAAACCCAAAAGAAAAGTATAAAATAAGACCTTGACTGCCTGGTCAAAAGTCAAATAGCTGGATTTCGCGCCCGCGAAAATCCAAGGAAAAGGAGAAGGACCTTGACCACCCGGTCAAAGGTCAAGTGAAAGGATTTCACGCCTACAAAAACCTAAGGAAAAAGGAAAAGAAATGACCTCGACCGCCAGGTCAAAGGTCGACTCTGACTGCATGGTCATAAGCCAAGGAAATGGATCTTGCGCACGTGAGAATCCGAAAAAAGCAAAGGAGATGACCTCAACTGCCCGGTCGAAGGTCGACTTTGACCGCCCAGTCAAAAGTCAAGCAAAAGGATCTCACACCCGCGAGAATCTGAAAAAAGAAAGGAAATGACCTTGACCGCCCGGTTGAAGGTCCACATTGACCGCCTGGTCAAAAGCCAACGAAAAGGATCTCGCACCCGCAAGGAAAAAAGAAACAAAATGACCTTGACCACAAGGCCAAAGGTCGACTCTAACAGCCTGGTCAAAAGCCAAAGAAAAGAATCTCGCGCCCGCGAGGAAAAAAGAAAAGAAATGACCAAGATCGCTCGGCAAAAGGTCAACTCTGACCGTCCGTTCAGAAGCCAAAGAAAAGGATTAGCAAATGACCTCGGCCGCCCGGTCAATGGTCGACTCTGACCGCCCGGTCAGAAGCCAAAGAAAAGGACAAGGAAATGACCTCGACCGCCCAGTCGAAGATTGATTCTGACCACCCGATCAGAAGCCAAAGAAAAGGATAAGGAAATGACCTCGACCACCCAGTCGAAGATTGATTCTGACCACCCGGTCCGAAGCCAAAGAAAAGGATAAGGGAATGACCTCGACCGCCCGATCGAAGGTTGACTCTAACTGCCTGGTCAGAAGCCAAAGAAAAGGATAAGGGAATGACCTCGACCGCCCTATCGATGGTCGACTCTGACCGCTCGATCACAAGCCAAAAAAAAGGGTAAGGAAATGACCTCGACGGCACAGTTGAAGGTCGACTCTGACTGCCCGGTTAGAAGCCAAAGAAAAGGCTAAGGAAATGACCTCAACCCCCCGGTCGAAGGTCGACTCTGACCTCTTGGTCATAAGCCAAAGAAAAGGATCTCGCGCCTACGAGAATCCAAAAAAAAACAAAGGAAAGGACCTTGACCACCCGGTCAAAGGTCGACTCTGACCACCCAGTCAGAAGCCAAAGAAAAGGATCCTGCGCCTGCGAGAATCCAAAAAAAAAAAAAGGTAAGGACCTTCACTGCCTCTTCAAAAGCCAAAGAAATGGATAATGAAATGACCTCGACCGTCCGATCGATGGTCGACTCTGACCGCCCTGTCAAAAGCCAAAGAAAAGCATAAGGAAATGACCTCGACCACCCGATCGAAGGCCGACACTGACCGTCCGATGAGATGCCAAAGAAAAATGTAAGGAATTGACCTCGACCGCCCAGTCAAAGGTCGACTCAGACTACTCGGTCAGAAGCCAAAGAAAAGGATCTCGCCCCCTCGAGAATCCAAAGAAAAAACAAAGGAAAAGACCTTGACCGCCCGGTCAAAGGTTGACTCCGACCGCCACGTCAGAAGCCAAAGAAAAGGATAAGCAAATGACCTCGACTGCCCGATCGAAGGTCGACTCTGACCACCAGGTCAGAAACCAAAGAAAAGGATCTCGCGCTTGCGAGAATCCAAAAAGAAACAAAGGAAAGGACCTTGACCGCCAGGTCAAAGGTCCACTCTGACCACCCGGTCAGAAGCCAAAGAAAATGATGAGGAAATGACCTCGATCGCCCGGTCGAAGGTCGACTCTAACTGCCTGGTTAGAAGCCAAAGAGAAGGATAAAGAAATGACCTCGACCGCCCGATCGAGGGTCGACTTTGACCGCCTGGTCAGAAGTCAAAGAAAAGGATAAGGAAATAACCTCGACTGCCTGTTTGAAGGTCGACTCTAACCGCCTGGTCATAAGCCAAAGAAAAGGATCTCATGCCTGCGAGAATCCGAAAAAAAACAAAGGAAAGGACCTTGACCACCCAGTCAAAGGTCGACTCTGACCACCCGGTCAGAAGCCAAAGAAAAGGATAAGGAAATGACCTCGACTGCCCGGTCAAAGGTCGACTCTGACCTCCCAGTCAGAAGCCAAAGAAAAGGATCTCGTGCCCGTGAGGAAAAAAGAAAAGAAATGACCTTGATCGCCCGACCAAAGGTGGACTCTGACCACTTGGTCAGAAGCCAAAGAAAAGGATCTTGCGCCTGTGAGGAAAAGGAAAAGAAATGACCTTGACTGCGCGGCCAAAGGTCGACTCTGACCGTCCGGTCAAAAGCCAAAGAAAAGGATCTCGCGCCCTTAGGGAAAAAAGAAAGGAAATGAGCTTGACCGCCTAGCCAAAGGTCAACTCTGACCGTCCGGTCAGAAGCCAAGGAGAAGGATCTCGTGGCTGCGAAAATCCAAGGGAAAAAGAAATGACCTTGACCACCCAGTCAAAGGTCGAACAAAAAGATTTTGCGTCCTCGTAAATCTGAAGAATGAAGGGACAGAAGGATCTCATCCGCTCGGAACGAGAACATGAAAAAAAAGCGATAATCCCGGAACTGTCCCCTAGGAAGGAAGCTGGCTCAGTTGCGCATGGCAAAACTGCAATTATGCTCACTGTTGGCTCTATAGCACATAAACTGGTGCTCTTGCTGAGATGCATATGCAATATCCTCTGAAAGAACCTTGTTGGAGTTCCTATCTCAATTTGCTTTGTTTGCGAGTTTGCAAAAAGTGAGGGCTTATTTGCAATTTTCCAAAACTTGAGGGCCATATTGCAAATTAGCCTGATATGGCAAACTTCTGATGGTTGTATTGCTACTATGCTGTTGATATTTGAATTCTACTGAGTGCTAGCATGTTTCTGCTCAAATGTAAATTTCACAATGTTAGGGGGTTTTCTGCAAATTACCCTGCTTGGTGAATTTTTGGGAGGTTGTGTGCTTATTTTCTTCGCATTTAGCATTTTACCTTTTGCAAGCTACAGAGTGTTGAGGATAACAATGCAGTTCTTGTAGCCATTCCGCACTTTGGACCTTGGAATTTAAGATACTTGCACCGCTTGTGTATGACAGGGCCCTTTGGGTAACTGTCATAATTGTTAAATCATATCTGCTGGGGCATCTAACCGTGGTGACACCAAAAACTGTTCTGATGTCTTGCAAACATTGATTGGTGCACTAATTGCTGAGGATCGTGAACATCTGCGGGTTTGAAGCACATCATCCTCGTTGTTGAATATTGCCAAGTTTGAAGTGAAATGGCACTTGTTATGTGCTGTAGCTAGATTCTGGAAGCCCACTTTCAATGTATTTTGCTTCAGGCAGACAGAGCTTACTCTCGCCTTGGATGAAGTCTGACGAATCTGCAGGCTATTTCTATACATGTCACCAGCCAGTTTCATGTGCCATGACAGCTATGCTTCTGTGTTGCGTCAATTGACAAGCTTATCCTGAGGTGCTTGCAAGAAGCCTCATTTTCATTCTCCTAACAGTAGTACTATCCTAGTGATCTCCTTGACTTAGAAAGGCAGCTAGCATGCCCCTAGTCAAAGACCTACTTCCAACCAAAGAGCAGTTAACATGCCCCTAGTTGAAGATCGCTTTTGTTTGCCAAAATTCCGACTCAAAAAGGCAGCCGGCATGCCCTTGGTTGGAACGTGGGCAAATGCCTTGCAAAGCGATGCAAAATGCAAAAGTGGTGTAATCGAAAATGCTGAATGCCAAATGATTTATGCAAAGCTCATAAGATGGAAGTAAGATTTATGCATGGTGTATAGAAGATATGCCCTCAACGTCGAGGAAGCCTTCATCGCTTGCTACAAGGAACTAGAAATGTCCTCAACTCACTTGGTGCTACCTGGATCATTGGGTTTATGGTGGATCTCACTCAACCAAAGGGCTTTCGGGATAAAATGGGCTCCATGCCAAACTCCTAGGACCCTACACCTACTTTTCTCAATAATTCACTTTTCTTTTACTCCCTCAAAGGCATGCTGACTTACCCTATCCTTGCTTGGAGGTAATAAACACCTATGCTAGTGGATGGCTGCTTTCTTTTCCTTTTGATGTAAAAGGGGTGGCTAGTCCCTTCGAACACATGGGCTTGGTAGGTGTATGCTTCGAATCCTCTCCAAGTTATGTGAAAGGTATAGAGTTGTCCTGCATGCGTCTCTCATTAGAGCCGACTTCTATCTTTTTATTTCTTTTGTGCTCCGAAGACCATATTTTTTCTTGGCTCACACTCTCTCCCAACCTATCAATTTTTCTCCCTCTGGAGGTATAGGCCCCTTAGGAATTTGTACATTTCGTCCACTTTCCCACGAATACTGGCTCCCTCACTCCCTAGGTCACACAAGTAGTAACGCGTGAGGAGGATCAAAACTCTTCCTAAGTGGGCTGGCTTCCCGAATTTCCTTATCGGGCAATGGTTATGCCATTGTTTCATATTATGATTACAGTGTAAATGAAAAGAAAGTAAAATGCATATGATAAGATTTAGGTGATGTGCGGATGCAATAAACAAGAACATAGCGATGCATGGCCTATAATGGAATGTTTTGCAAGGCTCAGGAGTGGCCGACGATCACTAGTAGTACTTCTCAATCTAGGGGCACTGATGGGTGACAATAATCGGTCCAGCGAAAAATTTCTCCGATTCTTGAAGCTTGGTCCTGGTGATCAGGCGACAGTGGTGAAACAACTATTTTCCCTTTCTGTCGTGCACTGCTAAGTCCTCCGCGAGCACCTCCAATTGTTCTTGGAATAAAATGTCCAGATCTCTAGTTGTATCATCTATCAAGCTCTTGAGTTTGCCTTCTAAACAGGATCTTGTGTTGCTGCTGCTTGATGCACTGCCAACTGTTCTGATTCTGCTAAGCACTGTACAACTCAGAAACTGCTTATAGGTCTACTCTGACAATGAATGACCATTCTCTGGAAAAATTAAACAGCTTGAGGCTATGAACAAACTTTGGCTTTGATTCAAGACGCCTGCACTGGTGAAGTTAGTTAAATCGCGGGAAATGATCATCTTGGGGGACTTACCGAAGTGCAAGGGTCTCTTCTACTGGTATTGATACTCGTATCCCAATCCTTCGCGGTCTCTCCATTCTTCCACCTTGACCGGTTTGGTGATTCCTTGGCTGTATCACCCAAGGGGTTCCTTTCTTGTATCCCCACTGGCAACACAAGTTTGACCATCAAAAGGGATCACCACGAATGTTCAAGGGCAGGAATGGAATTGACCGACTCAAACAGGTTGACATGGTACAGAACATAACATGTTTAAGGCTCGAAGCAGACGGGGTTTGGAGCTAGAGCAGAGATTGCCTCAATGGTAGGATGAATCAAACTAATTGACTCCTCAAAAACACCAAGGAAGGATAGATACAACTGGCATAAAAATAGTAGGATGAATAAAAGATCAGATAGAATCAACAAGAAAAATGGAATTGACTCCCGAGGGGCTTGCTACTCCCGGGGCTGAATGCTGAGGTAATGCCTGGCTAACTATGTTGGGTTGTGCTGGTGGTGCTTGTGTGGCTGCTGATGTGGGCTCGGGGCCTGCTGCCTATGTGCTAATAATGATGACCTTCGGGTCAATCAGTCTTGGATTGCGTTCCTTTGTGTAAGACAATTGGTGGAAATTGCAGAACACGCTCGCATTATACCAGGCAAGAAGCGGACTTGGTGGCGGGCGAACCTCAAGTAGCTTCAAAAGGGATGCGACTTTAGGGAACACATGCTCAACAGCTCCACTAAAGGGGTATAGTGGCGCCTATCACGGTGTTGCCGCCTCGGCTACGGATGTGCCAACGGCGGGCGCATCCTGGCTGGTGGGGTAGGATAAACTGGAGTGGCAGTGGGAGTGATGTATGGTGCATGAGGTGCTCTTGGTGTGGGCGTGGGTGCATAAACTACTTGGTGCTGAGGGGGCGGATGGACATTTGCTGATGCAGCAGGGGATCTAATATAGACTGCATCCTTGATGGGTCCCACCTCTTGGGTGGATTGGCATTATGGTCATTGTTGTTGTTGTTGCTGCTGGCGCCACTATGTGAGGAAGTGGCCTGTTTGGCAAATGCAGAGAGCGCTGGAAAACTGTTGCCGCGCAGTGAACTCTCAACACTGGCACCCGCCTGAAGCAAAGCAGAAAAAGTGGTGACTGGCTGTATGCTGAGCAGAGCCCCCACTACTGGTTGTGCTCCTCAGATCACGGTCTCAATAGACTCCTCATCGGAGGGCCTATCTTTGACCTGTGAAGCCAAAGATCACCAACGTCCAACATATTTCCCAAATGTTTCTTGAGGCCTCTGCTTAATTACGACTAAGTCCTCGCGCTTTGGGACTAGGTCGATGTTAAATAATTACTGTTCGAGGAACGCTTGCGTAAGGTCGTCCCAAGTCCTGATGGAGGCCATGTCAAGGGAAGTGAACCACTTCAACGTGGGCCCCGTAAGACTCTTCTGGAATAGGCGGATTAACAACCTTTCGTCAGCTTGAAGCTGGGCGAGGTCACCGCATTAGGCCATGAGGTGGGAAATCGGGTAGCCCCTACCATTGTTCTTTTCGAACTCCAGGATTTGAATGTTCGGTGGGAGAGTCACCTTTAGAAAATAACAGAGGTCCCGGAATTGGTAGGACCAGCTGTCCTCGTCTTGCACTTGTCGGAGTGTGCACTCCAAATCATTCACCCTCACAAGGAGAGCGTCTGGAGCTAAAGCCGTAGCAGATTGTGCAGTCGTGGCATGTGCCGCATACACTATATGGGTCGCCCCTAAAGGCTCCTCTGGATCCACCATTCCACGATCTGGTGCTACGATAGGATGGCCAGTGTACCCGTGCATGGGTGCTGTGGGACAAAAGAAGATGCTTGTGTCTGATACATGGGTGAGGATAAGGCAAGGGGGTGGTGCTACAGGATGTGCAAAATGTGAGAGCAAGAGCTGTTGGACCGGAATGGTCCCTGGCACTACGCTCATGACGGGCTGCGCTCCCACCAACCTAGAAAGCTGGCCACCAGATAATGGAGATGCATGCTGTGGCGGTGTTGCAAATGGCAATGTCGACACCCCTATCGCCGGGGAGATGAGGGATGGCGACGTCTGTGGGGGTAGTGCAGTGGATGCAATCTGGGTCCTAGGGCCTGTTGCAAAGGCAACTCGGGAGTCAGGAAGGATAGACTTGAAAAAGGCTGGAGGGCCAGTGGCAATCCCTGCAATTGCTGTGCGAGAGATGACATTTGTTGCAGTTGCGAGGACATGGGATCATCACTAGTGGCCCCAACGAACAAAGGCAAGACAGGGGACGAGGAGTCAAGAAGCATAGACCCCAGTTTTCCAAACTGAAGGGCGGTTACTATAGAGACAGTCGTAGTTGGAGGAGGGGTGGAAAACGCATAGTCCTAGGGAAGAGCAGCAAAAGAACCCTGGGGAAGGGTCATGGGAACAACATCAACTACTGAGGCCCCGAAAGCGGCAGAAGACCGAGCTGGTGGTCTCGAAGGTAGGGTAGCCACAGGGACACAGAATTGGGGTGACGGAGGTCCTCCAGATGCTAAGGCAAAAGTGGAGGCTATACTGATGATAGGGACAGAGACAAAGGAAGGGTACATTGAAACAGGGACTTCCTCCAGGACAACAGAGGAAAGGGGCTCGCTGGTTTGCTGGGCCATAGCTGATCGCGAGCGGGTACGGATTGGACTACGATTGGGAACATGAGGACGAACCCTAGGACAAGTTATCGTCAAAGGCGACAAATAACTCGGGAGATGTGGTCAAGAACGGTGTCGCACCGAGTGTCAGCGAAAGGAAAACCTCGAGCTCTAGCTAAGGAACTCGCACACTGACCGATACTCTATGTACAAAAACAAACAAACAAGTTAGAAAAGATGCAGTGTTTATGATGATATAAGATGCAAATGAATGCTTCTAGCATGTGCTCTCTCACAGTCTAGGGGTGTCCTACCAAGCCATCTACTCTAGGTTCACATAGGGGTAAATGGGTCTTCGACTCAAGGTTAGAAGATAGAGGTTCCCGTTCTAAATCCTAGCCAAAGCTTAGGCAGTAAACGGGTGGTGCATTCGGGGCCTCGTCCTCTGCCAAAGCAGTAGGCTGTACCCTCTACTAACACCGACACAACCCCGGACAAGTGGGGACATACGAATATTTCATCCCATGCCAAACCCATAGAATGAGAAAACCAGGAAATGTCCTTCACAAACTATATAGGTGGACTCAAGAGATGAGAAGATGCATGCCCTATATGATGAATGCAAAATATGCTTTAAGTCTTTTACTTGCAAATTTATTTAACCATGGGGGAAAGTTTGCAATTTGTCACT